>JAVTVY010043402.1:0-22073 GCA_036873755.1 Hanleya hanleyi | reverse complement strand
AATCCGTTATTCAGAATCCTACAACAGTTTTCAAGAATGTTGTGAATATAACAGTACCATACCTTTTGTATCCTCCTTTGTGTACGAATCAAGTTTCCAGTGTACACCCAAGGGCTTCGTTTGAAACAACTGTCCCCAAGCGAAAACTTGTTCGAGTTCACGTAAAAAAAACTTAGTCTAAACCTTCTCTAGTAAATACCAACGTCGGTGATGGTATTGAAGTAGGGCTCGGTCCGGGAGAAGATACGGCAGGTTTACCTGTATATTTGCTCTCGCAAATCCCTCGTTGGACCGGTACCTGTTGCTGTACGGCTGGGTGTAGCTCGAGTGAGACGAATCTTAGCTTGCTCTTCCCAATTCCCGTTGTCTGCCTTTCTAGCTTTCTCATTGGTTGAGGATCATCGGGAATTCTCGGCTATCTCCGCTGGCCCAACATAATCTCGGTGATCTAGTCCAACCACTACCACACCCTTCCCCTTCCTAATTTTTGGGGTGGGTCTTGTCCAGCCTTCCAGCCTTTTTCATTGTTGTCTTTTGTATCCAGCCGTAGCCCTACCCTAACTGTTCCTAACTTCAAAATATGTTGCTAAAAACTCCCTGATATTCTCAAACCTTATGCTACACTTAAAATGGTGCAATTCCAATTACTCCAGCATTTCTGCCTAGTATGGCATGCACCTAAAAATAAGCAATGTCAGTTTCAAAAATACTGACACTAAAACTTCCCTATAACCCTAAACATTATGCTGCACTTAAAATGGTGCAATTCCAATTACCTCCAATATTTTCATCAAATATGGTATGCACCTTAAAAATGGGCAATACCAGTCTCAAAAATACTAATGCTAAAACTTCCCTATATCTGCACTTAAAATGGTGCACTCTATCAAATACGCTAAAATTGTATTTTACGGATTCAAAAAATACTCTACTTATCTCTTTCTTTCCAAACCTCAACTTCAGTCTGTTAGCAAACCACGAGGCTACCTAACAATCTCGTCGGGAGTTGAATTCACTATTCCCCGCTAGACCCCAAATTCCCTCCCCCCCACCCGGGCATGCCTACTAGCTGCCCCAGTGGAAAGTCCAACAGCTACCCATAAAAATTCACCGATTCCTTAAAATATGTACCCCAAGGCCTACCAGCCTTATCCCCTCCCTCATAAAATTAAGCTGGCTCACCAGCCATTCAGCTTGGAGCCAGCCACACACGCTAAGTACGAAGCCGACAAGTCATCCAACCCACCAATTCTTTAAGATCCTTTAACGGCCTTTCCAAATGTTTAGGCCTAGAATTGGCACCTACCAAGAAAGAGGATTACGTAATCCTGAAGGGAGACAAAAAAGGGAGAAACTTTAAAGTTTTAGTTCCTGTAAATCCCATTAAGTTGTTTTCAGCTATTATGGAAAGCTGAGGCTGATATCAATAGCCATGACAGGCACTACGTGTCTCCTCTTATGTACTCAGCGTGTGTGAGTCAAACAATTTATACAATATTCACAAGAATGTGAGGCCCAAGAGGGAGAACCGCCTACCAGCTTTCTCCCTCCAAAGGCCCCCATTTTCAAGAATCACCCCTCACCCCTCCCCATCTATTTTCCCCTGGGATGGATCTTGAGTAATAAGATGTGACACCCAAGAGGAAGGACTGCCTAACAGCGTCCCCCCTCCCAAGGCCCCCATCCCAAGACCCACCCCGTCTGTTTCTGTATCTCCCTGGGATGTCAGGCCCGTCTTCCGGAGACCACCCGCGAAACGCCCTATGCCGGAAGATGATAGAATCGGCAGGTGTTTCGCCGGGTCATCTCCGCGATCAGCCGGTGTGGAAGATTCTTCACCCCACCAATCCACTGAATGACGGGCCGAACACCCCAGGGGGTGTTGATACGGGGGAACCCGGGGGAGACTGGTATGGTGCATCTGTCTTCACCAGCAGCCGACCCATGGCCAGTTCCTGAACAAAAGCCCTGGTGTCCTCGCAGTTCATGGCATGGGCGCTCACCCCAAGCATTTGGGAAGCGCCCAAGCCATGACTCAAGGGCACCAGGCCTCCCAGGAAGCGATGGACATGGATCGGGTGCGTTGCAGGCAGTGTCTCCCCCAGGATCCCCAAGAGGTCATTGAGGGCCGCGGTCTGCCCTTCTCCCTCCCGGCAGCCACCCCTCCGGGATTTATTTTCCCGGCAATGAATGACCACCGGGAGATCCAATTGGACCGCCAGTGGCAGGATTTCCTTCAGGAAGTCAGCCTGACACTGGCGCTCCATGGCAGACTCATGGCCCTCGTAGTCTAACCCCACCTCCCCCAGGCCAACGTATCCTGGAGACTGCAGCAATTGCTGTAGCCTGTTCAATGTTCCCTGGTCTACGGGATGGCTGGCCTGGTGGGGGTGAAGTCCATAGGTGGTGTGCACCCTTGGGTCCCCGAGGAGCGTGGTCATGGATCTTGATCTCCAGCTCCCCAGAAACACAAGGTTGCACACCACGTGCTGCATCTCCACCCTAGTCCTCAATAGGTGGGCTGTTCCGGCCGCGTCCCCGATGGCCTCCAAGATATATCTACCATGGAGGCGACCGAGGACGCGGTCCAGGTGGCAATGCGAGTTCACCAACCTCGGAGGCGGATGGGCCTGAGCAACCCAGATAGGGTTGTCCAGACACGAGGAGTCCATTGGCCTATCTAGCCGCCGGAACTCCTCCCTGGCAGAATGACCAGTAACCTGGCCAGTATCCGCCAGTCCATCAAAGCGCCCACCGAGGTTGGGGGACTCAATGGATAGTCCCCTGGCTCCATCCCACAAGCCATATCAAAACCCATCATGATGGTTTGGCGGGTGACTGCGGAACGGAGACAGGGGTCTTCCGGGTAAAGCCTGTGGGCCCGGACATACTCCAGTAACTCTGAGTAGGTCCGGACCCCCAGGATTTGCATTAAGATATGGAGGAATCCATGGAAGAGGGCCACCCAGTTCCACCTATTAGTGTATGTGAGGGCCCATTCTTCCTTGGATTCGTGACCAGGATCCAGCCAATGTTTCAAGATATAACACAGGCTGGATTGATGTGTTTTGCACAGCCAGCAAGCCACCTCAGAAGACATCCAGAACGGAAAATGATTCCGCTTCAGATGTCTCTTGGGGCGGCTGCCGTATCATGCGTACAATGGACACTGGTGCCCCTCCCGAAAGATGGCATTGATTTTGGCGATCGAACAGGGGTCGACCGAACCCGAGGTCAATGGACGGGAGTCAGCCGTCCAGCGTCCCCCGATTGATCCCAGGATCGGCCGACTCCCCGGCGCATCCCCAGTGTCCATTCCCGAATCTGATGCCATCGGAGGGTAAACAGCCTGCGAGCGTCCCCTCCCTGGCACCAGATTCGTCCACCCCTCCACCGTTACTGCCCTCCCCCTACCTATACCTATCCCTTCCCCTGCCCCTTCTAATTCCCCAAATAGTCCCCTCCCCTACCTACTCCTATCCCTGTTACTGCTCCCCCTGTGAATATCCCTCTCCCCTACCTATTCCTTGAGAAATAGGGAATTGGGAGCATGGTTGATAGCGTAAAATATCAGATGCACAGTCCTTACACACGCAAATTAACTAGAAGTGTGTATCATTAGATTTGACGAGGTAGACTGCACAGGTACTCGTCCAGCAACCTACACCGCTAGACTCTCCCATGATATAACACTGTTTTGAATTTGTGTGAACCAAGATACATAACAATTTTAATGCACAGCAACATCACATCATGTGTTATAAGCAGGAAGGCGGTGGACAATGAATCCTAGCTAGTCTAAAATAAGGATGCAGACTTCTAGTTCATTTGTTTCTGCTAATATATATATATATAGGTAAAAAAAGAAGTTTGCTGGCGTGGAGCAGTAATATAAGAAAAATAACGCAAAAACCTTCTCAACTTTCTACATCATTATATTCCGACTGCAGTTTCGAACGTGATGTTCTTTTCAAGGAATACTGTTTTCAAATGACAGACTGGTATATATACAAATACAGGGCACAACGGTCGCTAGACGACGTGCCTGGCTTAAGCAAGCAGTGACTTGATAACATGCTGACATTAATAGAAACAGTTGGTCACAATAAACATGAAAAGAGAGATTAAAAGGGATAATTCAAACGAGTACAATACATGCAGTAAACAACAATCAAAATCAAACATAATTGGTCTGCGAAGCAGAGGTGGGTATTTTCAGGATATGACATGCTTCAACAGTTTGTACGTATTTATCAAACTGTTGAAGCATGTCATATCCTGAAAATACCCACCTCTGCTTCGCAGACCAATTATGTTTGATTTTGATTATTGTTTACTGCATGTATTGTACTCGTTTGAATTATCCCTTTTAATCTCTCTTTTCATGTTTATTGTGACCAACTGTTTCTATTAATGTCAGCATGTTATCAAGTCACTGCTTGCTTAAGCCAGGCACGTCGTCTAGCGACCGTTGTGCCCTGTATTTGTATATATACCAGTCTGTCATTTGAAAACAGTATTCCTTGAAAAGAACATTACGTTCGAAACTGCAGTCGAAATATAATGATGTAGAAAGTTGAGAAGGTTTTTTCGTTATTTTTCTTATATATATATATATATATATATATATATATATATATATATATATATAAATTCCATCATACGTCACACTGTTCCCTGTCACACTATATTGAGCTACACGTGAGAAGTAGACCTGAACAAACTCTCTTTTTTTGCAATGACCTCAAGGGCCATATGGTGTTTCGTTACTTACTCATAGTAAGTCTATATATTCTATGTAGCAATCCCGCAACTGATATAGGTCAACCAGTAATTCTTCCCCAGGCTCAAGTGTTGATAAAAACAGATTCTTCAGACATGGCATTTATGGTCTGTATTATTTATTCGTCAAATAAAATTCATTTCAATCTAAATCGGTGGAATATTGCCGATCGAAATTCTCGATATACGTAAAGAAATCTAATTGCATGTTGTTGTGTTTTTTGTTGTTGATCGTACATGTACGTGGGCACCTGAAGTAGTACCACTAAACCACGTTAGGAACACGATCATCGATGGGAATTAAATGTTCGTTGTCATACGTCGTGTAACCGTTGGTCAACTTGGTAACTCTCCATGTAATTAAATGAGATTCGCTGGATGCTGATGCGGTTTTACCGTCAGTGTAGTAATAATTGCATGATCTGACTAAATCACCGAGACAAACAGTGATGGACGAATAATTTTATCTAGGCAAGGGAGACTACTGATAGTATTAAGCACCCAGACTACATTTTTACAGCAGACGACTGGTCTGTTCAGTGGTGGTCATGATAGATTTATTGGACAATCAAATAAACCTTTGTCACAGAAGACTTTCTGTTAATAAAGCAAGGTAAGCACTCCGAAAAATGACAAGCAATTCATATTGACTCAATATTTCGATTTATTGTTCAAACTATCATGAGGAATCCAGATGGTGGTTTGAACAATGAACCGAAATATTGAGTCAAAATGAATTGCTTGTCATTCTTCGGAGTGCTTAACTTGCTTTACAATGCAAAGCTAGTCAGTGGGGATTCTAATGCTTTCTTTCAGCTTAAGCACTTTAGTAGCGTACCAACCGTAGAACGCATTTAATTACAACCGTATAAAAGAATCGCATTGAATTCAGGGCTACTACGATATCTACCACATTTATTATTGTCAGTCACGTAACCATAATCTCCTGACGACAGTGATATGTCCCCCCCCCCTCTGAAACGTGCCGTCAGATATATATACCGTAACCTTCCTTTCCGATTCACCCTCCGTTCATGTGAAACGATTGCTAAAATATGACATTTTGTATAGTACTATAGCATCAGGGATAACATCAAAGCTGTTCATGAATATACATACAGCTCCACATAATAGTGCGACTGGTTTAAGCAATCTGTGATCTTAAGGTGGACAGTAATGTTTGAGAGCGGATACGATGCATATGTAACAAAATCTGGAGTATAATATTTTGAATTTGTGTCACTTGTACATTTTACGGTGCAGTATGTTTTCTTCACAATGCATAATAATTTTTTTTTTTTTTTGTTTTAGGAAAAGAATGGATAGCAGCAGTAGTTGTCTCCATTATATTATGTTTTGGTGCAGTTGCCATAGGAATAGGCCTATGCGAAAACAGGAGGAGAACGCGTCAACGCAAGGAACGGTAATCGTTTTAATAAATTTGCTTAACTTAAAAAAAGGAGAATATTGATGTCCTGGACAATTTCTCACCAAACTCGAGAAAATATGCACAACAGGCGAAGGAACTGTTCAGATAAACTTATTGTCAATAACATATGTGAAGTTGAATAATAGGATGCTTATCGTCATTATATATAGATGTATTATAGATCCTGCTTATTCCTGCATATATTGTATATACAGTCTACCTCGATACATAAATCCGATATTTGTATCTTAATTTTCGAAATGATATGTCAGACTCCCAAAGATTTAGTATGCCACATTTTGGTAATTGCCATACTTTTTCCTGAATTAACAAAGGGAGCGATCAGAATCGGAGAGGCAGAACCTAAGGAGAGGTAAGCATTGTTGTATGTTTAATTTACCCCACTATTTGGGGAATATCGGCCTTGATTCCATTTCATAACCCACATGAACTGACACACCACTTATTTACCATATTAAAGTTATAAGACCCCCGATGAGGTCCAAATATGCAATATTTGTTATACTATATGTTAACAGTAGATGAATGAACTCGTCTTCTGGTGAACCTATTTTTCCCTTCAGCCCAGTGGGCTGCGGTGTCTTGTAATCACCATGTACGTCTGGTCAAAGGGTCTTCAACAACCTCTTGTCTGGTCCATATCTATGATATACAACTCCGAAACTTGCTTGAAATATGTTTATTACTTTGTCGATGTGCACTGTCAGGCTTCATACAAAGAGTTATGGCACTTTATCCTGCCCGTTAATTATTTCTTGTCCGGTCTGGCATATCTGGCTTACTATTCTATAGAATAACTTCGAAGCTTACATGGAAGATGATTGGTATCTTGCTGATGTACAATGTCAGATTTCGTACCAGTTTTCGATGATTTCCTAATAATTATGGCCATTTATCTAGTCCATGAAGAATTACATGTCCAAGCCATATCCCGGCTAATATCTGATTAAGAAAGTTGAAATTGAAATGGAACATGCTTAGTATCTTGCAGATGTGCGTGGTATAGTTTTGTACCTCGTTCTAAGTATATGTGTCACATTTAATCCACTCTACTTATGCTCGCCAATTTGTGTTGCATGCTGATAGGGGTTAGTATTTCTTGAACAAATTTGAAACTTACTTGCTTCATGCTTAGCGCCTTGTAGATGTGCACCAACTGTCAAAAATCTGAGTTATTGTCTCTTTTGTTCAACCATAACGCATGCTGCCATGCATACTTGCCTGGGCCGTATGCCTATCTCAGAATGTTTGGAAATTATTGGTACACTGGCTAGTACATCGGTGAAGCCTGATCATCAATGTTTAAAATCCTTCAACAAAGAATGTTTAAGGCTGATTGGGTCAATGCACCTTTTAGATGCTACCTCATAACTTCTGCCTGATATCAGACATCAAACTTAGATTACATTTGAATTTTAGAGGTATTAGAGAGGAAATTTGAAGACTATATTTTCACAAACCGCTCCATTTAAATTCGAACAATTATGCTGTGGTTAACAAAATATCGTCAAAATTAGCAGATTTCTTATTGCCTGAATGAACAGGTTTTAGAAAATATATAACTTGTTTTGGTATTTATATTTATAGTAATGGTCCCAAACCCTGATGACGTATTTTATATCTGTCTCAATCACGTGATGAATTGTGTATTCATTAATCTGCATGACACGTGATCAATTATCCAAAAATCTAACATCACTTATGTAACACGAACCAATTAAATTGTCACTGTCAACGCAAAGTACATGTGCAGCAAGGTGTGAAGTCCTTTATGTAACCCGATACATCAAATTAAAGATCGCTCTTCCGAATGTGCCAGTCCAGGGACCTCGCTCTGGCAATTAAGTTGATGTCATGTTACACGAGGAAAGGAACAGACTGATTGAATTGTATGAAGATCCCCACCAGCCATTTAATTGTCAAGGATGTTATCCATGCATTGCATGAAGAGATAGAAGTGGGATTTTATTATCAAGGATTTAGGGGGCCTACGTCATCAGGTTTCAGGATAATTGAGCAAAAACTAAGGCAGTATCCCAAAGCGTCTCGCTTGGGTTGTGGAACCTTCACAACCTCCTATGGAAATATATACGAATGCACCTGCACATCCCTATTGACAAAGTAGACCATATGTGACGAATTGTATTGACGTGCAGATATTACATAATTTTGGAACGAAATACAGCACTGCCTTTTCCCCCCCAAATCAGCTGAAAGTATAGCCAAGGTATATAACGTAAAGCTGAAAAGCTCGCATGGAAAACAGGTCTTAATAGACAGACCAAATCATCTCAAAATCAATAGGATTCCTGCTCATCATGACTGTGATATAAATGTCGAAAGCTTGTGCATTAAATATGTTTACCTGAAGTATGGCTCAGGAGTTTGTCTATTTTCACAATTTATTTGCATTCACAGATAATGACGGTGACCTCCAAGAGGCACCAGGCCTCCCAGGAAGCGATGGACATGGATCGGGTGCGTTGCAGGCAGTGTCTCCCCCAGGATCCCCAAGAGGTCATTGAGGGCCGCGGTCTGCCCTTCTCCCTCCTGGCAGGCCCCACTTCAACAACCTATTGTCTGGTCCATATCTATGATATACAACTCCGAAACTTGCTTGAAATATGTTTATTACTTTGTCGATGTGCACTGTCAGGCTTCATACAAAGAGTTATGGCGCTTTATCCTACCCGTGAATTATTTCTTGTCCGGTCTGGCATATCTGGCTTACTATTCGATAGAATAACTTCGAAGCTTACATGGAAGATGATTGGTATCTTGCTGATGTACAATGTCAGATTTCGTGCCAGTTTTCGATGATTTCCTAATAATTATGGCCATTTATCCAGTCCATGAAGAATTAATGAAGAATTACATGTCCAAGACATATCCTGGCTAATATCTGATTAACAAAGTTGAAATTGAAATGGAACATGCTTAGTATCTTGCAGATGTGCATGGTATAGTTTTGTACCTCGTTCTAAGTATATGTGTCACATTTAATCCACTCTACTTATGCTCGCCAATTTGTGTTGCATGCTGATCGGGGTTAGTATTTTTTGAACAAATTTGAAACTTACTTTCTTCATGCTTAGTGCCTTGTAGATGTGCACCAACTGTCAAAAATCTGAGTTATTGTCTCTTTTGTTCAACCTTAACGCATGCTGTCATGCATACTTGCCTGGGCCGTATGCCTATCTCAGAATGTTTGGAAATTATTGGTACACTGGCTAGTACATCGGTGAAGCCTGATCATCAATGTTCAAAATCCTTCAACAAAGAATTTTTTAAGGCTGATTGGGTGAATGCACCTTTTGGATACTACCTCATAACTTCTGCCTGATATCAGACATCAAACTTAGATTAAATTTGAATTTTAGAGGTATTAGAGAGGAAATTTGAAGACTACATTTTCACAAACCGCTCCATTTAAATTCGAACAATTATGCTGTGGTTAACAAAATATCGTCAAAATTAGCAGATTTCTTATTGCCTGAATGAACAGGTTTTTGAAAATATATAACTTGTTTTGGTATTTATATTTATAGTAATGGTCCCAAACCCTGATGACGTATTTTATATCTGTCTCAATCACGTGATGAATTGTGTATTCATTAATCTGCATGACACGTGATCACTTATCCAAAAATCTAACATCGCTTATGTAACACGAACCAATTAAATTGTCATTGTCAACGCAAAGTACATGTGCAGCAAGGTGTGAAGTCGATGTAACCCGATACATCAAATTAAAGCTCGCTCTTCCGAATGTGCCAGTCCAGGGACCTCGCTCTGGCAATTAAGTTGATGTCATGTTACACGAGGAAGGGAACAGGCTAATTGAATTGTATGAAGATCCCCACCAGCCATTTAATTGTCAAGGATGTTATCCATGCATTGCATCAAGAGATAGAAGTGGGATTTTATTATCATGGATTTAGGGGGCCTACGTCATCAGGTTTCAGGATAATTGAGCAAAAACTAAGGCAGTATCCCAAAGCGTCTCGCTTGGGTTGTGGAACCTTCACAACCTCCTATGGAAATATATACGAATGCACCTGCACATCCCTATTGACAAAGTAGACCATATGTGACGAATTGTATTGACGTGCAGATATTACATAATTTTGGAACGAAATACAGCACTGCCTTTTCCCCCCAAAATCAGCTGAAAGTATAGCCAAGGTATATAACATAAAGCTGAAAAGCTCGCATGGAAAACAGGTCTTAATAGACAGACCAAATCATCTCAAAATCAATAGGATTCCTGCTCATCATGACTGTGATATAAATGTCGAAAGCTTGTGCATTAAATATGTTTACCTGAAGTATGGCTCAGAAGTTTGTCTATTTTCACAATTTATTTGCATTCACAGATAATGACGGTGACCTCCAAGAACTTCCGGTGATAATCACGGACAAATAGCCCCAGCATCTAACGGTAAAATACGACTTTTTTATCCGTGCCACATTTATTATAATGTAGTCAACCAAAAACACACGCAATAATTCGACAAAATGAACTACCGATGCTGTGGCTTATGGAATATCTACAGGTAATCAGACTCCAAATGATCACCACATTCGTTTTGTATAGGTTGTTGTATGTATCGTTAAAACTAACGACTAACTGGATGGAAAAGCTGCTGCCCGGTCACACTTATAGGTATCGGCCACAGCTGATGCCCGGTCACACTTATAGGTATCGGCCACAGCTATGCCCGGTCATTCTTATAGGTATCGGCCACAGCTGATGCCCGGTCACTCTTATAGGTATCGGCCACAGCTGATGCCCGGTCACTCTTATAGGTATCGGCCACAGCTGATGCCCGGTCACTCTTATAAGTATCGGCCACAGCTGATGCCCGGTCACTCTTATAGGTATCGACCAAAGCTGATGCCCGGTCACACTTATAGGTATCGGCCACAGCTGATGCCCGGTCACTCTTATAGATATCGGCCACAGCTGATGCCCGGTCACTCTTATAGGTAACGGCCACAGCTGATGCCCGGTCACTCTTATAGGTATCGGCCACAGCTGATGCCCGGTCACTCTTATAGGTATCGGCCACAGCTGATGCCCGGTCACTCTTATAGGTATCGACCAAAGCTGATGCCCGGTCACACTTATAGGTATCGGCCACAGCTGATGCCCGGTCACTCTTATAGATATCGGCCACAGCTGATGCCCGGTCACTCTTATAGGTAACGGCCACAGCTGATGCCCGGTCACTCTTATAGGTATCGGCCACAGCTGATGCCCGGTCACTCTTATAGGTAACGGCCACAGCTGATGCCCGGGCACTCTTATAGGTATCGGCCACAGCTGATGCCCGGTCACTCTTATAGGTATCGGCCACAGCTGATGCCCGGTCACTCTTATAGGTAACGGCCACAGCTCACCCAAACGATATAAGCAACTTCGAGAGGATGATTGAATTGATCTAGACAATTTAATCACGATTAGATACGGCACGGCGTCATGACCCGAGAAACGGAAAACCCCTCCCGCTGTAACGGACTCCCGATTGGCTCTGAAATTTGTGCTTGGTTATGCGTCAATCTCACATTTTCGAACCTTAAACAAATCATTAGGCAATGTGGTTCATTAGGTAATTAGATATTTTTCTATGAAATGGGTGTTCTTATGTATTACAAACTACTCCGCCGTCGCTATTTCAGATGGCAATAAATCTTTGCAAAAACTGGCAATAACTGTTTGCAAAACCATTCGAGATTTTTCCTCAGACATCATTCAGTCAGTATCAATGCTGGGGAATTTGTCTGATGAGAATTTTATTGTGTTCAATCACCAGTAGGTGACGCAACAGTAATGAACATGATTAAAACTTCCCGACACGTTTGTTTTAACAGCTCGTTGGATTTCAGTGAAATTTAATAATAGTAATCATTGAAGATAGATTACGAATTGAAAAGATTTCGGTGTTTCTATTGTCACTGTACCAAATGCCAAATCGGATTATCTGGAAAATTGGGTTTGCAGGGTTGATATGACTCCCAACCACGGCAAAAAATGTTTTTTTTTTTCGGCTATTGCTTCTTGTGCGAAGCAAAATTATATTTCAATGAAAATTTGCTCTGCCACCATCATCATTGAAACAATTCAAGCTTTTTTTTGCTCAAACTTTAATTGTTATCTGGCTCTTTTGGTCTGGGAAATTGCCTGGCTATGTTTTTTGTTGTATTCATTTACAATGTCGTGGCACTACGGTAGTGAACATAGGCAAACTTTTTAGAAACGTTTTCTTTTGTATGACTTTTTGTGAATTTTTATTAAATTTTGTTAAAATTACCATTGAGGATATATAGTCTACGGCGGGGTTGAAAACAAAATGGCTGCTGATATCACTATGAGGGATAATTTTCGGCAATGTCAATCGGATCACTTACGTGTTTGGTTATATCATCAGCAAAGAAATGGGTACTGTTGAAAAAGATTAAAATCTTTTCCAGGTTGTAAGAAAATCCCCTTTCAAACAAATAATTTCTTCTATTGTCATCATACTTTAAAAGGCGAAAACTTTGTTTCCTCTTCTGTATGACCAAATTTTGTTGCATTCATTCATTCACAAGCTGCTGCCAATGTAGTAATTGATATAGTTAAAGCTTTCTGTCATTTGAAAAAATGTCATGGCCATCTGAATTTAACATTGGATTCTTGAAATTTTGTTATAGTGATCACACCGAATAGACTTCAGATTGAAAAGGCATCGGCGTTTGGGGTATCATAGAAGAGGGCGTATTTTGAAATCGAATCTTGTTTGAAATTTGATATGCTTTGCAACAAAAAGAAAACATATAGTGAGCAGACATTAATAAGTTAGTTTTTCAATTGTACGTTATTCCTTTTTGATGGACATAATGAACAACCTCACAATATTGCACGATCCGTAGTACTTTACCTAATTATTTCACGGAAATACCTTGTATTTCCTATCAGTATACTAAATCAATAGCCAGTACTAGATGTAATCACTCCAAAGCCATCAAAGAATTTGACTGGGACGAATACAGGTTCGATTCCGATGTGTGTTACTGTGAGTAGTCGACATTCATCTATAAGCCTGTAAACATATTGTGACTGATAACCTAATTACTTGTGATGAAGGGAGTAACATATAAAGAGACGAAGAGTCTCATGGCTGAAAAAAAGATAATTCTTAGCGCCCTCGAACAGTACGTTGTTGAGTGGTCGAAACGAGAAAAAATAGAGCCTAATTAACTCGCTAACTCTTTGGTTCTTGCCTAGGCAAGGTTTTCGATACTATACGCTACACCTATAGAAATACCCACCCCAGAGCAAAACAACATTGATGGACACCAATAGCAAAGTTCAAAATAAATTCGTTGTTCCAGCAGAAAAGGCCCAATCCATCTGCTTCTGTATCAACTTGCTTCTCAATCGGATTTATTATGGAATCTTTTTCTAACAAACGCAAACCCTTTCTCGAGGAAGATGTAGTTCCCTTCCTACTACGCATAATGACGTACTAAAATTGCATAAAACACAAGTTATAAAGCTGATTTATATCTGGTTCTAGCAGTTGTAGAACCAAATTTCTACCCACTTTGTTAACAATAGCCCTGTGTGCAGTTAAATCAGTTTGACTTAGCTATTGTGCTGCCATTTGACAACTTAATCATTCACATACATTCATCTTCTAAATACGTCTTAAAGAAGAAGTAGATGACAAAGATCACCTACCTTAGCTACTCAGGATTTCTCAACGATCTGTACTACTATTCCTCATCCGGACTGTATTAAACACCTTACTTTATTAATACTTTAGGTGTTGTGATATTTGTGAATATTACTATTACCAGGTGCTGGTTAAAGGAATTTAGTTTAGTATGAGCACACACTCATTGAATATGTCTACTTACTCCCAAACAGCATTCACTCTGGAAGGTTTATTTAACAACCACGAAACTTTTCTCAAGGAAAGAGGTATTTGTCTTCCAACCACTCATAACCACATACCAAAAGTGTACTGGACTCCCAAAATGTATAATTCACCATACAAATCTAGATGCATAGCTGGTTATAGAAGCTACACCACCAAGCTTCTTTCAACTGTGTTGACGAGGGACATTGTGGGTACTTCATATTCTCCACATGAACAGCTGCGATAAAAACGCGGCTGAGATACTAAGGCTACGTCCAAGAATCCACCGTATTCTCGGGTCTGAATGTGAGGTGCCGAAGAAAGCTTTCCTATAGAGTCATATGACTGCTTTTTATCATCCAAGTTGCCACATGAACAGGTACAATAAAAGCGTACCTAAGATACAACACATATCACGAATCGTTAGATTCTTGGTATGTGCTTTAGAATAAGTTAACCGGAAGACTATACTGTGAAGTCGTGTGGCTCTGTCAGTATGTCGGCACCTCTTCCCACTTCCCTTCTATGTGTTGTAATTTTTACCTGTATATGGCGAGATTCTGCTGGTGGACGTTTCGTCCCCGAGGCCCGCCCCCTATACAGACCTTTTGGTCTTTGATATATGTTGGCATTTGTGGGAAGTTGATGCTGGGTCGACATCGGGCCTTACAGACTAGTCTTTTGTGTTAAATGCCGTCATTTTTATCTGACGACGATACAGCTCATCAATCTCCAATGTACGAGTTGTCACAGCGAAACAGCTCACCAATTACCATTATACGAGTTGTCAGAGCATTTCCATCATAGCTCTCTAGATTTGTATCTAATACCGCTTATGCCGGTGCTAGGGGCCGTGTGGTCATATAATCCAAGTTGCCACATGAACAGGTACAATAAAAGCGCACCTGAGATACAACACATACCACGAATCATTAGATTCTTGGTATGCGCTTTAGAATAGGTTAACCGGAAGACTATACTGTGAAGTCATGTGGCTCTGTCAGTATGTCGGCACCTCTTTCCACTTCCTTTATATGTGTTGTAATTTTTACCTGTATATGGCGAGATTCTGCTGGTGGACGTTTCGTCCCCGAGGCCTGCCCCCTGTACAGACCTTTTGGTCTTTGATATATGTTGGCATTTGTGGGAAGTTGATGCTGGGTCGACATCGGGCCTTACAGACTAGTCTTTTGTGTTAAATGCCGTCATTTTTATCTGACGACGATACAGCTCACCAATCCCCAGTGTACGAGTTGTCACAGCGAAACAGCTCACCAATTACCAATATACGAGTTGTCAGAGCATTTCCATCATAGCTGTCTAGATTTGTATCTAATACCGCTTATGCCGGTGCTAGGAGCCGTGTGTCATATCATCCAAGTTGCCGCATGAACAGGTACAATAAAAGCGTACCTGAGATACAACACATATCACGAATCGTTAGATTCTTGGTATGTGCTTTAGAATAGGTTAACCGGAAGACTATACTGTGAAGTCATGTGGCTCTGTCAGTATGTCGGCACCTCTTCCCACTTCCCTTATATGTGTTGTAACTTTCCACCTCTTGCATATCGCTACAATTTTTACCTGTATATGGTAGGCTTCTGCCACTCTGTTACCAAGAACCCTGTATGCAGTATCGCCAGTCGTCGTCAATTTTTCCCACCTCTTGCATATCGCTCCAATTCAGAAATACAATCTTCTTTTACCCGATTAAAAAGTGGCTGTTCGATAAAAAGGATCTCTTAAAATCTTAAAATCCATACAGTCGATCAGAATATGTTTCACTCTGAGATCTTCGTGGCGCGAGTTAACGGTGTATGACAGATTATTTCTCGTCCGATCATGGCTTGATTGAAACGTTTTCAGTTGCTCAGAAGGGTACAGCCTACGGTATTTTGAACTCAAGAAGTTTATTTTACACACCTTCCCATAAAAAATGAAAAAGCTAACCTAAAAGATAGAAGGTTTGAAATTGCTATATGGGATTCCAACAGGATCAACTTTGTTATCTAGGGCTGCCTTAGCCATTTAATCAGCTTCAGTATTTCCTTTAACGCCAACGTGACTAGGCAACCAACAACACACAACATCAATATGTTGATGAATCTACGGTTATTGAATATTCAAGGTGGTGGGATGAGTTGAAGTTCCGTTTTAAGGCATGACAAATCACTTTTCGTCCGTGATCCGTCGTCCGGCGTCCGTCGTCCGTCCGTCAGTCCGTCCGTAAACAATTCTTGTTATCGCGATTTCTCAGGAACTACGGCATGGATCTTTCTCAAATTTGGTACACAGGTTGCCCTTGGGGTCTAGTTGTGAAAGATACCTTTTAAGGTCCGATTCGAAAATCCAATATGGCCACAAGGTGGCCATCTTGGATTTCCCCATGAAACCTTGTTATCGCGATTTCTCAGGAACGACTGCGTGGATCTTTCTCAAATTTGGTACACAGGTTCCCCATGGGGTCTAGTTGTGCAAAATACCTTTTTTGGCCCGATTCGAAAATCCAGTATGGCCACAAGGCGGCCATCTTGGATTTCCCCGTGAAACCTTGTTATCGCGATTTCTCGGAAACTACTGCATGGATCTTTCTCAAATTCGGTACACGGGTTCCCCTTGGGGTCTAGTTGTGTAAGATACCTTTTCTGGTCCGATTCGAAAATCCAATATGGCCACCAGGCAGACATCTTGGATTTCCTCATGAAACCTTGTTATCACGATTTCTCGGGAACTACTGCATGGATCTTTCTCAAATTTGGTACACAGGTTCCCCTTGGGGTCTAGTTGTGCAAGGTGCCTTTTCTAGTCCGATTCGAAAACCCAATATGGCCACAAGGCGGCCATCTTGGATTCCCTCATGAAACCTTGTTATTGCGATTTCTCAGGAACTACGGCATGGATCTTTCTCAAATTTGGTACAAAGGTTGCCCTTGGGGTCTAGTTGTGCAAGATACCCTTTTTGGCCCGATTCGAAAATCCAATATGGCCACAAGGCGGCCATCTTGGATTTCCCCGTGAAACCTTGTTATCGCGATTTCTCGGAAACTACTGCATGGATCTTTCTCAAATTCGGTACACAGGTCCCCCTTGGGGTCTAGTTGTACAAGATACCTTTTCTAGTCCGATTCGAAAATCCAATATGGCCACAAGGCGGCCATCTTGGATTCCCCCATGAAACCTTGTTATTGCGATTTCTCAGGAACTACTGCATGGATCTTTCTCAAATTTGGTACACAGGTTCCCCTTGGGGTCTAGTTGTGCAAGATACCTTTTCTGGTCCGATTCCAAATCCAATATGGCCAACAGGCAGCCATCTTGGATTTCCCCCATGAAACTTTGTTATTGTCATTTCTCAGGAAGTATTGCATGGATCTTTCTCAAATTTGGTACACAGGTTCCCCTTAGGGTCTAGTTGTGCAAGATACCTTTTTCTGTCGGAATCGAAAATCCAATATGGCCACCAGGTGGCCATCTTAGATTTTCCCATGAAACTTTGTTATCGTGATTTCTCATGAAGTATTGTATGGATCTTTCTCAAATTCGGTACACAGGTTCCCCTTGGGGTCTAGTTGTGCAAGATACCTTTCTGGTTCGATTCGAAAATCCAAGATGGCCGCCTTCCATGTTATCGCTATTTCTCAGTAACTAATGCATGGATCTCTCTCAAATTTGATACACAGGTTCCCCTTGGGGTCTAGTTGTGCAAGATACCTTTTCTGGTCCGATCCGAAAATCCAATATGGCCACAAGGCAGCCACCTTGGATTTCCCCATGAAACTTTGTTATTGTCATTTCTCAGGAAGTGTTTCATGGATATTTCTCAAATTTGGTACACAGGTTCCGCTTAGGGTCTAGTTGTGCAAGATACCTTTTTCGGTCCGAATTGAAAATCCAATATGGCCACCAGGCGGCCATCTTAGATTTTCCCATGAAACTTTATCGTGATTTCTCAGAAAGTACTGCGTGGATCTTTGTCAGATTTGTTACACAGTTTCCCCTTGTGGACCAGTTGTGCAAGATACCTTTTCTGGTCCGATTCCAAAATCCAATATGTCCATCAGATGGCCATCTTGGATTTCCCCATGAAACTTCGTTACTGCGATTTCTCAGGAACTACTGCATGGATCTCTGTCAAATTTGGTACACAGGTTCCCCTTGTGATCTAGTTGTGCAAGATACGTTTTTCTTTCCGATTCGAAAATGCAATATGGCCACCAGGCGGCCATCTTGGATCTCCCCATGGAACTTTGTTATCGTGATTTCTCAGGAAGTACTGCATGGATCTTTCTCAAATTTGGTGCATAGGTTCCCGTTGGGGTCTAGTTGTGCAAGATACCTTTTTTGGTCCGATTCGAAAATCCAATATGTCCACCAGGCGCCATCTTGGATTTCCCCTTGAAACATAGTTATAGTGAATTCTCAGGAACTACTTCATGGATCTTTCTGAAATTTTGTACACAGGTCCCACATGGGGCTAGTTGTGCAAGATACGTTTTTTGGTCCGATTCGAAAATTCAAGTTACGCTTCAAATTAATACGGTATTCCCGAGTTGTGACGTTGCATCACATGAGTCGGCGGATCAAACGGTGGGATATATTCTATATAGTGACTATAGAGAATATCCATACCTTCACCTTCCATATCAAGAGGTTCAAATAATTCGGAATTAAATTTTTTTTCTTCAAATTTTGAATCAGTTTTCTTTAGTCCAGTGAACTGCCCCACTGTTTCGTCTGCTGACGGGTCGGCTACATGAAGGGACGTCACTCTTGTGACACAACGTTACAACTCGACAACTGTAGACTACTGCGTGTTTCGATCCAAGGGAGATAATCAGGATTCAGACACTTTCGAAGTTTCAACATTACTGCGCGGATCCCGTCAGTATTAAGTATTGTACCGTCTTACTATTTTCGAGCATGGTATCTTAAAGGGAAATCTCAAACTAGCCCAGTAAACGGAACAGAATTCGTTCCTAATTATAAAATCCTTATTATGTTTCATAGCTCATACCAAAGGGTCGAAGAGATTTGTCTTCGCTTCGCAATGATGACACGTGCAAAAAAAAAATACTACAAAAATACTACAAAACAAATCTTGAAACTCCTTAAACTTAGAAAGATGATATCTTGTTGTTTTCCAGTGTCCCTTTTTCGATCTTTTTCGCTCAGATTCGAAATTCTGTAAACAAAATTACAAATCAATCGTTTGTTCTTAGTAACAATGGACGAAAAGATCCTCTTGTCATTAGCTTGCAATTATACGACAATGATGGGCGCCAAAGTCCTTCAGGATCCCTCGTTCACTTTTAGTAGTCCCGATACCTTCTAAAGCTAACAATAGAGTTTTGGCTTCGGCAGTGAAAATCGAACTTTTGCATCAAGTCGACAGGTGTTAGTTTCGAAACTAAAGATTGCAGCACATGCTGCTCTCTCATCAGCTCTAGAACCATCTGAATAAATAGCCTGATCCAATCTGTAGATCTCAATAGACCACATTCTTGTGTATACCTGACTTTTTGTATTTCGTCATTGTAACATCTACCTCTGGTTTGGCAATCTGCCATGATGGAATTGGCAAGAGCTTGTTAGGCAAAATGTGGCTAAGCGTAATACCAGCTGCTACAATGTGTGGCTTCATACGAATTCCAAGAGGTGGAATAATGGAGGGTTTCTTTAAATACATATTTATGCATTGAGGGTTGAATTACAAGCGTCTAGTCCGTTATTCATAATCCAGCCGTCGTCCATTAGAGAATATCCGCGTCCATAATCCAAAGACCTATTCCATTTTCCATATAACAGTATTAGCACCAAATTCAAAAAGACAATCATAGTATACATAAACATAGGCTTGTTTCCTGCAAGAGAGAAGCGGTCAACAGTTTTCAATGATGCCGGCAAGACATGATGATGTTCCAAAAATATCAAATCCGTATCGCTGATCAGTATTCTTAATCCATTATATTCGTTGTAAAGTCGTCATCTAAAGAATGATGTATCTCAGTTACGCTTTGATTGTGACTGTTCATATGAGTACCATGAGGATCTTGAAGTACATGGGTTCATACGGCCCTTAGCCCCGGGTTAAGCGGAATTAGACACAAGTTACGAAACAGGCGCTTGGTGGAATAGCCCTATTTTTTAAGTTTCTGCACCAATGTTTTGTGACGTTGATTAAAATCGTCACATTTAACACAGGATCTAGCAAATGCTACTAAGCGAGATATGTATACGCCATATGCAGGTCACACTGGAATATTACTGTCCAGAAAGGGATAGTTTACGATGTCGAAATTGTAATCATCTCTTTTGTCATAAAATCGACGAGAGAGAATGCCCGCTTCATTTTTATAGAGATATAGATCTAAATATGATGTGCCTGTAGGGCTATCCTCAGTTTCCTTCAAATCCAGTGAAGGTGGATATATATCCTTCACTGCGTCATTTATATAGCGATTATCCACAGCGAGAAGATCGTCTATATAGCGTTTGGTGAATGAGAAGGAACGGGCTTTGAATGGATCGGTTTTTGAAAGCGCCTGCATATAGTCATATTCATAAGAGAACAGATACAGGTCAGCCAACAGGGGTACACAATTAGTACCCATTGGAATACCTATATGCTGCTGATATATTGTGCTGCCAAATTTCACATAGATATTTTTAATGAGAAATTTAAGCAACTCTATAAACAAAGAAACATCCCATGAATGATATCTCTTGTATGTAGTAGAGCTAAAGAATGCTTTATGGCTTCTGACATTAATATATCTACGATCAGTTTTCTTGAACACAGATATTATTAATGAACTTAGACGGTCAATAAGGTTCTGATGAGGGATTGTAGTATAGAGAGTCGAGAAATCCCATGTGGATACATGTCTGTACGGTATGTGATCTTTAGTATCAAGTTCTTCCGTAAGACATTTTGAGTTTTTCAATATCCACATATATTCAACGCCAGAGTTCTTAGAAATAATTGCGCAATACCTTTCCCAAAATGCTTTTACCTCCTGAAGGGCCCTCGTCAATAGGGTTGAAAGAAGCTTGGTGGTGCAGCCTCTAGAACCAGCTATGAATCTAGCTTTGTATGGTGATTTATGCATTTTGGGAGTCCAGTATAGTTTTGGTATGTCGTTATGATTGGTTGGAAGACTAATACCTCTTTCCCTGAGAAACTTTTTGTAATTGTTAAATAAATCTTCCAGAGTAAATGCAGTTTGGGAGTAAGTAGACGTATTTGATGAAGATATGTCTACACTCAATTCTTTAACCAGCACCTGGTAATAGTATTATTTACATATGAATATTATATTATTCGGAGCTTTGTCTGCTGGGACTATGACGAATTTACTCTGGAGATTTGCTAGAACTTCTTGCGAATTGAGGTTTCTCAGTACTGGTTTTGCTTGGGGAAGAGTACTTCTGTCAATCTGGCGGATTGTTTCAACGACCTTGCTCTTGGTGAGGTCCAGCCAATCAGCGAGTACTGTAGGTTCAACTTTTTCTCGCTTAGACCAATCAATAACGAACTGTCTATCTTCTGGTCGGCCTGCAGATTTATTCTTCTTGGCTCTCTATATTTAGGTCCTTTCATCAGGAGTAATTTCAGATCCTTATCACTCACCACATCAAGGTCACCAGTCACAATATGTTTGCATGGTGTATAGATAAAGTTCGACGATTCACAATCACAACTATAGCTTCCTGACGTGTATAAGTTCCAGTCAAACTCCTGGACAGCATTGGAGTAATTGAATATTTTGGTGGCTATAGATTTAGTGTACTTATATGAAATGCAAGGAGGTTCTGTGAACTTAAAATAGTTTGGTACAGCGTTACGTACCTCTGGATCATTCAGGATTCGAGGTAAATTAATGATGTCCAGTCCTTTATCTAAGTAGTTGAGTTTCAAGAAAAGCTGATCT
>JAVTVY010043401.1:0-22109 GCA_036873755.1 Hanleya hanleyi | reverse complement strand
GCCGTGACACGTAGCAAGTCAACGCGACGAACACGACGCCGGCCACAACCGCCCAAGGCCTGGAAGACCTATTAAAACCAACAGCAGCAGCAGGACAGCTCAGTCGCCATGTTTTACCTGACCCTACCCAGTAACAGTTCGCTGGATGTGTTTCCTGACAACACCGTGGCCAAGTACGTCACCCAGTTACTGCAACCGTTACATTTACCTGGTCGGTGGGAATGTGCCCTCGTGGATGTCCAATACCCTCACTCGTGGTACAACGTGCGAGCCAATGAAGTGTGGTACGAGGTCACCTACGAAGGCAAAAACACCCGGCTCACCCTGCCCGAAGGCCAATACGATACCCCCAAAGAGTTCATGGGTGGGCTGTCAAGACTGATGCATGATAAGGCGCTACGGGGGGTGACGGATAGTGCAACACGCCTGATAGCCTTGCGCTTCAAGAAAAACGTGTTCTTCGATGTCAACGTACACAACGACAAGGCACAGCTTACCGTCACCGATACCGTGAATGTGAAACTCGGTCCTACACTACAGCAAATGCTGGGTTTCGATCTACAGACGTTCGCTGGTCCCTCCCAACACCATGGCGAGATGCCGATGGATATGAAGTCGGGTATGTACGGACTCTTACGTCTACTCGGACGTGGTGGACAACCACATCGTGGGCGATATCAACACACCTCTGTTACGGGTGGTCCCCATTAAAAATAAGTATGGAGGTCAAGTCACCCACAGTTTCAACCATATCATGTACCTGCCCGTACGACATACCGACATCAACACGATCACGGTGGATATAAGAGATGACACGGGACGAGCGGTGGCATTCGAACGAGGAAAAGTGGTGCTGACACTTCATTTTCGACAAGCACGTGCTCCTCACTTTGCATAATGAAAGTACCTTACGAGTGCGATGCACGCAGCTATGCCGACTATTATGCCCAACAGGCCGGGGGTGGCTTTCCGGTCTTTAGCGGTGCACGCATGCAACGAGGACATGGTCTGGGAAACATACTCGGCAGCATTGTGAAAACGTTCCTGCCCTTGGTGACGCGGGGTGTGAAAGCAATCGGCAAACAAGCGGTACGCAGTGGACTGCAAGTGGCCGGTGATGTCTTGGGGGTACGGCACCCCGACAAGCCTTGAAACGACGGGCCAAAGAAGCGGGAGGCGTCTTGGTGGCCAAAGCACAACGCACCGTTGGGAATAAAAGAGCTGCCCCACCGAGACCACGCACCAGTCGACGACCGATCCAGCGACGACGCACATCCAAGAAGACAAAGGATATCTTTTCTTAAAACATGGCCTTAATCCACGCCGAGTCCTGCCCCTCCACCAACAGTGAATTTGGTTTGTGGACCGTGCCGCCCACACAAACCAGTGTCGAACAAGGATTATGGGTGGAGCATCTCCCGCTCTCCAGCATCAACGAAACCGGGCCCATCGAGTTCACCATCAGTAATGCGGATACGGCCTATGTGGATTAGCCCATACCTACTTGTATGTGAAAGCCAAGGTGGTCAATGGAGCTGGCACCAGACTCGCTGACCAAGCAACGGTGGGCCCGACGAATCTCTGGCTGCACTCGATGTTTCAGCAGGTGGATATTTTTCTCAGCGACAAACTCATCAGTGACTCCACCAACACGTACCCCTATCGAGCCTACATCGAGACACTGTTGTCGTATGGCCGAGAGGCTAAAAATCTCAGCTGACAACCGCTTTATTCTACAAGGACACGGCCGAGCACATGGACACGGCGGACAATGGGGGATATAACAAACGGAAGGCTTTCACTGCGAACAGTGCCTCGGTGGATATGATGGGTCGACTGCATGCAGACATGTTCATGCAAGACCGGTACCTCTTGAACAAGATCCCCATCAAAATCCTTCTGATACGGGCGCCTCCGACCTTCGCCTTAATGGCCACTAACGTAGAGGGGCATGCAGCGGACTATAAGATTGTCATCCAAGACGCAGTCCTGTATGTCCGAAAAGTGAAACCGAATCCAGCCGTTCAATTGGGACACATGAAAGCCTTGGAAACAAAACCAGCCCAGCACCCTATCCGACGTGTGCAAACCAAAGTGTTCTCTGTGCCTGCTGGAAATATGCGCGGCGCCAACAAAGAAAACCTGTCTCTGGGAACTACTCCAAGCGATTGATCCTGGCCTGTGTGGAAAATGCCTCGGTACTTTAGCGGAGCTCACCAGAGAATCCGTTTGACTTTAAACATTTCTGGCATCAATTTTGTGCATGTGATGGACAAAGGCCACTATTGCCTTAACCCCCGAACTTTAAGGAGGAATTTTCTCCGAGTTTCATCAGAGCTCAAGGTTTGCTTCTGGCTGCTTTTACCGGTCAAACCAGGACGAAGGGAATATGATCTAGTCGGAGGACTACGGGAACGGATGCTGGCCACGTTGTTCTTGTTTGATCTGACCCCTAAATTCCAGTGGCCTGACCATCAGCTGGCCCTGGCCAAGCAAGGCAACTTACGGTTGGAAATCCACTTTGCACGAGCCCTGGCGACCACCGTCAATGTGATCTGCTACGCCGAGTTTGACAACATCATTCAAGTGGACAAGGCGCGCAACGTCCTGTGTGACTTCTCCACCTAAAATGGATACAGACCAGATAACCACCGTGCTGGAGAATGACCCAGAGACACGTAGGGTCTTTCAAGGGGTGTTCGCCCGAGATGTGTTTCCATTAGACCGTATGTATCCGGCTGCTTACGTTCTCAACACGGACCCGATGGATCGACCCGGTGAACACTGGGTGGCCGTGTACTTGACAGAACAGCAGGGGGAATACTTTGACCCGTACGGTCTGCCACCCCTCCATCCCGATTTAACAGACTTCATGGATCAAGCCACAGAGACGTGGTGTTGGAACAGTCAAACGTTGCAAAGCCTGACCAGTGGCGTGTGCGGACAATATTGCTTGTTTTACCTGTACCATCGATGCCGGGAAGACCCTTATCTACCATCGTACAGATGTTTGACGAGTACCCCCAGGCCGAGGACCGCGATGTACTCGTCTATGACTGGGCCGCCCATCATTTCAATGTACAAGCCCCGTTCTGGGCTTAAGTTAATGACAAGTCCCTTGTTCTGGGCTTCAATGTACAAGCCCCTTGTTCTGGGCTTCAGTTAATGTACAAGCCCCTTGTTCTGGGCTTCAGTTAATTACAAGCCCCTTGTTCTGGGCTTGAGTTTTCACGTGGTTGTTCTCACGTTGTTGTTCACTGAATAAAAAAAAAAATGAGATCTCCCCAAAAAACCCTGTCTTGTGTGTTTTATTCCTAATGCATCAATGCCCAATGTGGAGATTCAGTCAAACTGAAATCAGTGGTGTAGGATGGGGCCAAAATGTAACCCATCAATGTTAGAATGCAAGAGCACTATAGTAAACATAGAGAGCCAATGAAATCAGCCCACAGACCAAGTACGTGTTTTTGGTCTAGGTTTGGAACGGGCATTTCATTGAGGTACGTGTATACGGTGAGTGAAGAGACTCGTCCAACACGTATAGATTATGTTGATGACTATAAGTTCTAGGTAACCCATCAAGGTTAGAATGCAAGAGCACTATAGTAAAAAATAGAGAGCCAATGAAATCAGCCTACAGACCAAGTACGTGTTTTTGGTCTAGGTTTGGAGCGGGCATTTCATTGAGGTACGTGTATACGGTGAGTGAAAAGACTCGTCCAACACGTATAGATTATGTTGACTATAAGTTCTAGGTAACCCAGCAAGGTTAGAATGCAAGAGCACTATAGTAAAAATAGAGAGCCAATGAAATCAGCCTACAGACCAAGTACGTGTCTTTGGTGTAGGTTTGGAGCGGGCATTTCATTGAGGTACGTGTATACGGTGAGTGAAGAGACTCGTCCAACACGTATAGATTATGACTATAAGTTCTATGAGCATAATGCATGAAAGTGGCTTTGAACACCGTATTAGCCAATCAGTGGCCCAGAATGGAGCCAAAGGTAACCCATCCATGTCCAGAAAAACATTACCCGGGTGTACAAGAACCCAGATGTAGGCGCGGACGTCAGCGAAAGCACACCGTGAATACCCCAATTCGATTGGCTGATTGTTCGACCGCTGATTGGTTCTTTTTTCTCGACCGCTGATTGGCTCTTTTTCTCGATCGCGGATTGGTCCAAATGGACCTGCCCATCTTTCCCAGGTTCATCTAGAATCCCCTTTTTTGTGCTCAAGCTCTGACTATAGCGATGCCGCAACATTGTCTCATTGGACATTGGACCGTCTGACCTGGAGGTGACCCTTTGACCTTTTGACCCGCGTCCGCGCGCGCGCACTGCCGGGGATGACGCGGGATGACGCGCGCGCGCGCGCGCTGCGGCGGGGCGCTGGGGCGGGAAAACACCCTGGCGGTTGAACATTGGAACTCTTGTGGGTTTGGAGGATGAACATACGGACGTCTAAGGGAAAAAATTGGAACTCTTCTATGTTTGGAGGTAGTGTTTAGTGAAAACCCGGAAGTGACGTCACAACCCACGTCACCTGCGTATATACTCCTGTAAAATAGAGCCGATTTTATTTCTTTGGAAGGGGCAAGGTCAATAGGACTTGCGCTTTTTCTACTATTAAACTGTGAAGTAGATTACATCTTACATAGGCCTTAAGGCCGTGATATGCATATGAAGTATTCTGGGGCATGGTCAGTACTTTCCAATTTTCCCTTCGTCTACTACTCGCCGATTTTTTTATTTTTTTTATTATTTATTTATTTATTTATTTATTTATTTACTTCCTCGAGAGCTTTAAAATAAGACCTCACTCTACCCCATCGGGCCACTAGTGCTCCACCTAGACTCCAACATGTCCACCCCGTATGGATTTATACATACTAATATCCCAGTATATGAGTGTATATGGGTCTATATGGATCTATATACAAGCCTACGCGGTACTTTCAAATTTTTTTCCATCGTATTCTACATGATCAACCTCATAGCTCATAGTAAAAGCCATAAAAAAAAACGATCACCCCTATACCCATACAGGCCAAATATAGCGGACATGATCTTCGCCTGGGAATTGGTCTAGTCCGAGTTGTCTCCCTTGCACCAAAGCGTATAGATGGCGCTGTGGTTTGAACGACGTTATTATCCGGGCAAATTTTGGTCTTGAGCAGCCATTTTGTGTTTTCTGAGCTGGGGAACATTCTCTGTCGCAGTTTATAACGGAACTTTGTTCCTTTCGGTGTCCGCTGAGATGAATAATGTGACGAAACTCTGCACCATTCATCGCCTGCATGTACCCGTCACACGTAGACTGTAATCGAGGGAGTGTGCTGTGTTGTGTTCGAGCGGACGCATCAATTTGTGTGATATCAGACAGGAAACGTGAAAATTGATATTCTTTCACAGATTTCGAAGTGTATACAGTTCTGGTGAGCTGAACGCAGCCTTTATGATCAGCGATTGAACGATGATGTTGGCCACCGAACAGGTTTTGTGGAATCAACATTCTGTAACACTCCTCCCTTGACTGGAGGGATTTTATCGGACATCTGCAGTACGGAACGCTATTTGTTGCATACATTCGCTTATCGTGGCAGTCCGTATAATTTGTCAATTTTTGTGTTTGGTTTCGTGAGAGAGGACGACATTGGTTTTCATTAGTGCAAAACTCCCGCTCCCCGACCCGCACCACAACAGTGAAAGCTGGTGGATGAAATTCTACTCCACGGGAACGGTTGGTGATACCCATATTTTTTTAGCATACGAATGCATCGTGATGAAGGCTTCATGGTGTGTTATACCCACCTAGGAAAAAAACAGCCCCAGATCATCTGGACTAAACTCTTTTATCAGGTAAGCTAGACTTTAGTACTATACTTGCGTTGAAACCCATGCAGACAACCTATTCAAATTTCAATGCATTGGCAACATAGCGTCGCACGAAATATACGCGCCCCTGTTGACCAGGATTTTTTTATACTCCCACAACAACAGACAATTTGAAGACAATTTTCTAGCGGGTGTTTTCTTGAACATAATTGCTGTAATATACTCTTCTTTTTGTGGACACTAAATATAGGGGAGAAAATGGCAACATTGTGACCAAACCATAACAGTTGACAGCTGTAAAAATAGATACCGTGGCATAAATTAGAGAGAGCATTTCAGTACACCTCAAAAAAATGAAACCTGGACGGGTATCCTTCATCTCGAGGGGACGCAAGTTCGATTCTTGCTTTCATTATGTGAGTATGTGTTGGACATGTGATCTTTAAATTTTATTATCATCAATACACCTAAACGGTATAGTTCAACCCCACCCCAGCCCAACCGATGCCCCTTCATGAATGCTTCACATTGATACCTCACTCGACCCCACTGGACCAGTAGTCAATCCCCTAGCTCCAAAAAGGCTATTTCCATACCCTTGGGTCACCGCGCATGCGCAGAATGACCCTAATTCAACCCCACACCCAGTCCATTAGATGCTCCTTCATGAAGCTTCAATTTGATACCTCACTCGACCCCACTGGACCAGTAGTCAAGCCCCTAGCTCCAAAAAGGCTATTTTCATACCCTTCGGCCGCCGCGCATGCGCAGAATGCCGATAGTTCAACCCCACACCCAGCCCATTACATGCCCCCTCACCTAACCTTCAATTTGATACCTCACTCGACCCCACTGGACCAGTAGTCAATCTCCTAGCTCCAAAAAGGCTATTTTCATACCCTTCGGCCACCGCGCATGCGCACAATGCCGATATTTCAATCCCACACCCAGCCCATTAGATGCCCCCTCACCTAAGCTTCACTTTGATACCTCACTCGACCCCACTGGACCAGTAGTCAATCTCCTAGCTCCAAAAAGGCTATTTTCATACCCTTTGGCCGCCGCGCATGCGCAGAATCACCCTAATTCAATCCCACACCCAGTCCATCAGATGCCCCTTCACGTAAGCTTCAATTTGATACCTCACTCGACCCCACTGGACCAGTAGTCAAGCCCCTAGCTCCAAAACGTCTATTTCCATACCCTTCGGCCACCGCGCATGCGCAGAATGCCGATAGTTCAACCCCACACCCAGCCCATTAGATGCCCCTTCACATAAGCTTCACTTTGATACCTCACTCGACCCCATCGGACCCTTAGGGGCTTCCCTAGCTCCAACACGGCTATTTTCATACCCTTCGGCCACCGCGCATGCGCAGAAGGCCGATAGTTCAACCCCACACCCAGCCCATTAGATGCCCCTTCACATAAGCTTCACTTTGATACCTCACTCGACCCAATCGGACCATTTTATCTAGGGACTAGGGACTAGGGACTAGGGACTTTTCTCCGCGGAAGCTTTTTCCCGAGACCGAATCACCGCCAAAACCACGGCCAAACCGCATTAACGGCGCATGAATACATTTTTTTTTTTTTTTGCCGGAACTTTTTTTTTTTTGTCAGTCAGTGTTTATGTGTGGTGGCATCCTCTCCCAGGGTGCTTTGCGCTACGCTGCATTTACCCCTGTAGGGGTCTCGCCATTTTTTACAGGATTCTTGTAAAACCAAGAACTGTTCTATCTGACTATTTTACTGATTGCAAAATGTATATTTATCTCGAAATACACTAAACAGTTATTCAATGTATTTCAACACGCCAGTTTCACACAGTTTGAAGGCAGCTTTTTGACAAATTACCCTAGAACTATATGTTGCGGAAATACATATCGGTGAGTAGCGACTGATATCAATTCGCCCAGTTAGACGGTCGCCATGTTCGTTCACTGTGGCAACAGATGACCTCGGGTCAACTCCGGCACAGTCCGTGAGACCCTTACAGCGCTACATGGAGAGGCGCGAAGCAGAACGTAATGGATGCCTGGTAGAGCTTGGTGTGGTGGAGGTGGGTACAAAATGGCGGATACTCACATCCCACCACACCACCACACAGGCCGCCATCTTGTACCCACCTCCACCACACCGGTGTCAATCAGTGCACTGTGTGTGGAGGTGGGTACAAAATGGCGGACTGTGTCGTGGTGTGGTGGAAGGTAAATAGCCGCCATCTTGTACCCACCTCCACTCACATCCACTCACGCATGCGCACAGCCACACTTATCCCTCCACCCACAGCCGCCATCTTATCCCACCAGCCGCCATCCACCAATCAGAATCACGCTTACATACCACCAATTGTGACGTCATAGTTACATCCGGGTGAACGCTATATCTACATACGCTTTGTATACTACTTCGGTAACCGATTAGTAGCCACAACGATCCTAATTTTGCAGTACCGTTCAGTTATGATATTTAGGCTGCAGGGGCCGATTTCACGAAACCTGACTTGACTTTTTCAACTGCGTTTTTCGCATTTGACAAAGTGACAAAAAATATCAAGTTGTGTTTCACCAAACGTTTTTGACCACAGTTGATCAAGTGATGATTGAAGTGAGCTATTGGGAACTCTTTTGTGCAATTTGGTAATAAATAGTACCCCCGCGGTTCAGGTGTATGCTCAAAATACTTGATATGCAGAAGCCGATCGGTAGAACTTCAGGTGTCAAATAAGTATGTCTGTGCCATGTTTGGATCTAGGAGATGAAGAACAGTGCCCATTATGCCAATCAACATTAGGATGCATGGGCACATGAAAAAAACCCTTATTTTTCGACACCATCTCTTGTCATATTGGTCATTTCAAGTACGTTTTCATTTCAGAGTGTGGTTTTCAAGGGAGGTCCGACCACATTTGAACTCAAGTGCGATTTCAAGTTCAAGTGAACTTTCATGAAAAGCAAAAACTCAAGTCAAGGGAGGTTTTCAATTGCACTTTATCTTTCAAGTCGAAAATTGCCTGAAGTGGGGTTTCATGAAATTTGTCCCTGATCACTTATTGATTGGCAGTCACTAGGTTATGCCAGCTGATAGCTGACCGCTTGGTACTATTCGGATATTGATTTGTGATCTACTGACTTGATAATTGAGCCGTACTGCAATAGGACTCTTTCTATTTGTACCGTGCAGTCACAATGAGGTCCTGGCAAGAAACCAGCGCTTGCATGGTATCTCTAACCGGCATTTAACGAAGCGTGGAAAACTGAGTCGGCAACATAGTAGTTAACATCATGGCCGGTATGGTGACGTCTCATTGTTGTCATTTTAAAAGGGGGCATTTTTAGCTCTCAAGTTCCTGTCGTTCCGGATATGAGCGGAAATGTTGCCCCAAGGCCAAGTAGAGTAAATATCAGCAAAGGTGATGCAGCAGCACCCAACCACGATTTCGTCGTCTGGCTTGTAGTAATGGTATACTTCTTACCGAGTTATATTTCCCATAAGGGCAGATTATTAAACGTATAAGATACAGTAAATTTGGATTTATTCATCATACCACGGCAGCTGACAACATCGGCACCAAAAACAATGGATTTTTGTCCAGTCGAGAGGATGGATGAATTTGTCACAAGCACCATCGCATTTATCAAAATCGTAACGATTTCTTGGATTTTAAGAATTTACACCGGCTTATAAAGTCAGTCGGGCGTTGACATCTTCAAACTTACCGAGAGCTTTTGGTGATGGCTCTTTTTGGTCATCAATGTTGGGTGAAAGTTTCATCTTTGATTTTCTATCCATGTCTTGGCCCTTCCGCGGCTGCTGCTTCTTCTGTAAGGACCTGGAACGGTCGAAGTGTTCGAATCCTGTAGGGCACGAGTTTTCAGACGATGAAATCGTTTCACAATTTTACTGGGTTATAGCATCCCCTTATTATACCCATGTTGCATCAGGACTTTGGGTCGTAGATGCAGCTGCTTGTGAAGCCCAACGAGTCCTTTCTGTCAGTTCCAGAGAGGGAAGTTTCAGCCTGTCAGTGCATGGTAGGGAGAGAGCGTGCAAACCTTTTTCTTTATCATCTAAACCTTCTCTCACTCCAACGCCTTGAAATGGGTGATGTGAAACAGGGTCACATTGATTTCAAGACGTTCTGTTTAAATAACTATGATATGATTACAGTTCCATTGGGACAAAGTGGCTACGTAGTCCTTGGCCAATTCAAAGACTGTTCCATAAAATCTGCCGAATGAGCTCCCAGAGACACATCTTGTATTAAGAATGAGAATTCGAGACTGTAAAACGCCCATGACAATGTAGTGCATCGAGCACATGGAGCACCCAGGAAACCAAGGCAATCTGTGTTCCTTTCTGTCTGAGACTTGGTACCAGAATTTTTTGCAATAACTACATGACCAATAATCATCTGAGGTGAAATAAAATAGATTTGCTATGTTTTATCCCCAGAAAACCAAAAGTGATTAGCAAAATATGAAAATATCACTTTTTGGGGTACCCCACATGGCCAAAATGTTGAATTGATCCCCGATCACATGCTCGGGTGGTTATGCAAATAGGTTTGAATGACCCCAATATGGTAAGCTATAAATTCATACAGTTTCAGCAATCTATTTTTCTCCGTAAAGTACACTAGGTGGGCGGAGCAGATTAGATAATACAAAGCTATCAGTGCATAAGATAATATGCTGATTGCAGTTGTGCTCCCAATGTTTGGAAACTCCTCGAAAGGCCGAAGCAAATAGATATATAATCCTCGTTTAATTCGAATTCCATGATCCAAGATCAATAAGATTACAAACGCTTCGGTTTCTTGTCGGAGAAATGAAGTACAGTATTTTGATTTGACGCGCAATGACTTCCATTAAACGTTCGTTTCAACTGCTTTGTAAATAAGGCCAGCATTGCCTCCAATGAGACAATAGTGGTATGTATGTGCTTAACTAAAACGCTAATACATGTGCCATCATTTTTGTAATATATGCTCATAGATACGCGAAGCTTTCGTGTATATGAAGATATGTTGTGCTATTTTGTCGTAAGTTCTCGTTCTCCTATTTGCTGATAATGTCCATACATATGGCGGATATCTAGTTTTGTTCCTCGACTGGCAAAACTGTACCGGTACTGGATATGCAGCACACAGCATTGACACAATGGCTGAAACCAAAGTCCGAGAAATATTTCACGTGTGTACTAATATAACCTATGCTCTGCTGGGTGAGGACACCATCTCGGATGTGGAGAAAAAACGCTAGATAGATAGTGAGGGAATGAAATTATCATATTTCCCATTCGTTGTTGAACCACGAAGTGCTATATGGACATAGTGGAGGTGTTCAAATATATTAGTTCACTGTGAATCTGACATGCCAAGAAAGTAAGATACAACCCCCAGTATTTTCACGTGCATCGATGTTGAACTTTGGAATCTGCCTGTATATATCCACATGGAGGAATTAGTTCACTACGGAATATCCCGAAATATGCCGAACATCACCGAGACAAGCCACGAAGAACAAGATGTCGTCACTGAAATATATGGGAGTAATATCGTGAATAATTTTAGCAGCCAGTCTAACAGTAGCAGTGACAACAACAACATACTAGACATTACCAAAGGTATCCGCTTTTCTTTCTCTATTGTGAGTTGTATTGGTTTAATTGGGAATTTGTTTCTTATCTTGACCATTTTGCGATTCAGAATTCTGCGGATGTCCCCTACATACATTATATTGTTGAGTCTGGCGTTTGCAGATGCATGTGTGTGTTCGTGCTGGTACCTGCTCTTTATACCTGGCACTCCGGACACAATCACCAAAATATATGTCGTCAACACATTTGTCACGACTGGAATCAGCGCTTACCATTTGGCCCTCTTTGCAGTGGTGCGCTACCTGACTCTCGTAAAACCACTGTTTGCCCGACGTCATCTGACGGCCAAGAAGGTGGCTTGGTTATGTATTATGCTGTGGATTGTGATATTTGCTTGCAATTCAACATCAGTGTTAATTTCAGGACGAGGTACTCTCGGATATTATGCCACCAGAACCACGTGTGTGGTGAATGAGAATATCGGAATCTACGTCCTCGCGTTTTTCATCCTGTGTTTCTTCATCCCACTGACTGTCTTCGTTGTTTTTCACGGAATTAAAGTATATAAGCTTAGGAAGACATTGGTCAACTCCGAGAACGAAACTCCGAGGAAAACTGTTTCTGGACGATCTGTGCTGGCAGTAATGTTAATCTTTGTTTTGTCCTGGACACCCGTGAATATATTTTCGATTATTGTCTATACATTCAAAGTTCAACTGTCGGATTTGGCGTTTATCACTGGAAATCTCACAGGAGTTCTGATGGTACTGAACAGTGCCATCAACCCATTCTTGTATTTCTTCATGTCACCAACTGTAAGAAAACTAGCGTTTTCGCACGATTCAAATTCGAATTGTTTACCAGTGTGAGTTTTTCGCACATCAAACAGCAATGAATCACAGAGACCAACGGTAACCTATAACTTAAAGGGAATGAGACGGTAGATAAAAAAAACTGATGTCAATTATCTAGGTGAAAAGTTGCAGGTTTGTTATAAAATTTCATTTTTTGCTGATGTTTTTAATGCGTAGTCGTTGACATAATATATGTTTTATCTTATAAAGAAATCGGCGAAATGAATACTTGTTTGAAGGGTTCTGTCAGATGCGTTCGACTCCAGAGTAAGGGTTCTGCACAGTATGTCTATATATGAGTTTGAATGTATCAGATGTGATTATTGACTCAATCAGTCGATCATAGAACCTCTCATTTCTAGGTGGTACGAGGAATATGCGTTCAATGTGTTATTGAAATGTCTGACATGAGTTTTAAGACATTGTGTTATTATAAAATCTGACATGATGTTAAAATATTGTGTTATTATAATGTCTGACATGATGTTAAAATATTGTGTTATTATAATGTCTGACATGACGTCAAAATATTGTGCTCTATTTAATGTCTGAAATGACGTTAAAATATTGTGTTATTATAACGTCTGATATGATTATAATGTATGACATGATGTTAAAATAATGCGTTATTATAATGTCTGACATGCTGTTAAATATTGTGTTATTATAATGTCTGACATGACGTTAAAATATTTTGTTATCATAATTTCTGGCATGACGTTAAAATATTGTATTATTATAATGTCTGGCATGACGTTAAAATGTTGTGTTATTACAATGTCTGACATGATGTTAAAATAGTGTGTTACTATAATGTCTGATATGATGTTAAAATATTGTTATTATATTGTCTGACATGATGTCAAAATATTGCGTTATTATCGTGTCTAACATGGTGTTAGAATATTGTGTTATTATAATGTATGACATGATGTTAAAATATTGCGTTATTATAATGTCTGACATGCTGTTAAATATTGTGTTATTATAATGTCTGACATGGTGTTAAAATATTGTGTTATTATAATGTCTGACATGGTGTTAAAATATTGTGTTCTTATAATGTCTGACATGATGTTAAAATAATCATGTGCCGATATTTATCTTTATGCATCAAACGTGTAGTCAAGAAATTCGATATAAAGGAGAAATCAAATTCATCAAACTCATGTATTTCTTCCATTTAGCTACATGTACTCCATTTAAACTAACACGAATGCCTAAAATGTATAAATGTCTAAATGCCTATCAGGGAAATGCGTTTACATTGCATTAAATAACCCAATATTCCTGCTTTCTTTCCTCTCCGAGATTCCGCTAACAGTTACACACCATGCAGTATCTGAACGGTAACCGATTAGTAGCCACAACGATTCTAATTTTGCAGTACCGTTCAGTTATGATATTTAGGCTGCAGGGGCCGATTTCATGAAACCTCACTTGACTTGACTTTTTCAACTACGATTTTCGCACTTGACCAAGTGACAAAAAAATATCAAGTTGTGTTTCACCAAACGTTTTTGACCGCAGTTGGTCAAGTGATGTTCGAAGTGAGCTTTTGGGAACTCTTTTGTGCGATTTGGTAATAAATAGTACCCCCGCGGTTCAAGTGTATGCTAAAAATACTTGATGCGCAGGAGCCGATCGGTAGAAGTTCAGGTGTCAAGTAAATATGTCTGTGCCATGTTTGGATCTATGAGATGAAGAACAGTGCCCATTATGCCAATCAACATTATGATGCCTTTGTACATGAAAAAGACTTATAGTTCGATACCATCTCTTGTCATATTGGTCATTTCAAGTACGTTTTCATTTCAAAGTGCTGTTTTCAAGGGAGGTCCGATCACACCTGAAGTCAAGTGCGATTTCAAGTTCAAGTGAACTTTCATGAAAAGCAAAAACTCAAGCCAAGGGAGGTTTTCAATTGCACTTCAACTTTCATTGCTTGAAGTGGGGTTTCATGAAATTCATCCCTGGTCACTTATTGCTTGGCAACCACTAAGTTATGCCAGCTGACAGCTGACCGCTTGGTACCATTCGGTTATTGATTTGTGATCTACTGACTTGATAATTGAGCCGTACTGCAATAGGACCTTTTCTATTTGTACCGTGAATGAGGTACTGGTAAGAAAGTAGCGCTGGCATGGTTTTCTAAACGGCATTTAACGAAGTGTGGAAAACTGAGCCGGTAACATGGCCGGCATGATGACGTCTCATTGATGTCATTTCTTTTAAGGCATTTTTAGCTCTCAAGTTCCTGTCGTTCCGGATATGAGCGGAAATGTTGCCCCCAGGCCAAGTAGAGTAAATATCAGTAAAGGTGATGCAGCAGCACCCAACCACGATTTTGTCGTCTGGCTTGTAGTAATGGTATACTTCTTGCCGTGTTATATTTCCCATAAGGGCAGATTATTACACGTATAAGATACAGTACATTTGGATTTATTCATCATACCACGGCAGCTGACAACATCGGCACCAAGAACAATGGATTGTCCAGTCGAGAGGATGGGTGAATTTGTCGCAAGCACCATCGCAATTATCAAAATCGTAGCGATTTCTTGGATTTTAAGAATTCACACAGGCTTATAAAGTCAGTCGGGCGTTGACAACTTCAAACTTATCGAGAGCTTTTGGTGATGGCTATTTTTGGTCATCAATGTTGGGTGAAAGTGTCATCTTTGATTTTCTATCCATGTCTTGGTCCTTCCGCGACTGCTGCTTCTTCTGTAAGGGCCCGGAACGGTCGAAGCGTTCGAATCCTGCAGGGCACGAGTTTTTAGACGATGAAATCGTTTCACAATTTTACTGGGTTATAGTATCCCCTTATTATACCCATGTTGCATCAGGACTTTGGGTCGTAGATGCAGCTGCTTGTGAAGCCCAACGAGTCCTTTCTGTCAGTTCCAGAGAGGGAAGTTTCAGCCTGTCAGTGCATGGTAGGCAGAGAGCGTGCAGACCTTTTCCTTCATCATCTAAACCTTCTCTCACTCCAACGCCTTGAAATGGGTGATGTGAAACAGGGTCACATTGATTTCAAGACGTTCTGTTTAAATAACTATGATATGATTACAGTTCCATTGGGACAAAGTGGCTACGTAGTCCTTGGCCAATTCAAAGACTGTTCCATAAAATCTGCCGAATGAGCTCCCAGAGACACAACTTGCATTAAGAATGAGAATTCAAGACTGCAAAACACCCATGACAATGTAGTGCATCGAGTACATGGAGCACCCAGGAAACCAAGACAATCTGTGTATTTTTCTGTCTGAGACTTGGTACCAGAATTTTTGCAATAACTACATGACCAATAATCATCTGAGGTGAAATAAAATAGATTTGCTATGTTTTATCCCCAGAAAACCAAAAGTGATTAGCAAAATATGAAAATATCACTTTTTGGGGTACCCCACATGGCCAAAATTTTGAATTGATCCTCGACCACATGCTCGGGTGGTTATCCAAATAGGTTTGAATGACCCCAATATTGTAAACTATAAATTCATACAGTTTCAGCAATCTATTTTTCTCCGTAAAGTACACTAGGCGGGCGAAACAGATTAGATAATACAAAGCTATCAGTGCATAAAATAATATGCTGATTGCGGTTGTGCCCCCAATGTTTGAAAACTCCTCGAAAGGCTGAAGCAAATACATATATAATCCTCGTTTAATTCGAATTCCATGATACAAGATCAATAAGATTACAAACGCTTTGCTTTGTTGCCAGAGAAATGAAATACTTCATTGTTTTGACGTGCAATAACTTCCATTAAACGCTCGTTCAACTGCTTTGTAAATAACGCCAGCACTGTCTCTAAGGAGACAATAGTGGTATCTTTGTTCCGGTACTTAACTAAAATGTTAATACATGTGCCATCATTTTTGTTATATATGTTCGTAGTTACGTGAAGCTTTCATGTATATGAAGATATGTTGTGCTATTTTGTCATAAGTTCTCGTTCTCCTTGTTGCTGATAATGTTCACACATATGGCGGATATCTAGTTTTGCTGCTTGGATGTGGCAAAACTGTACTGGAAATCACCAGAACACAGCATTGACAAAAATGGTTGAAACCAAACCCAAGTCCGTGAAATATTTCACGCGTGTACTAATATAAGCTATGTTCTCCTTGGTGAGGACACCATCTCGGATGTGGAGAAAAAAAGCTAGATAGACAGTGACGGGAATGAAATTATCATATTTCGCTTCATATTACGAAGTGCTATATGGACATAGTGGAGGTGTTCAAATATACTAGTTCACTGTGAATTTGACATGCCAAGAAAGTAAGATGCAACCCCCAGTATTTTCACGTGCATCGATGTTGAACTTTGAAATCTGCTTGTAAATATTCACATGGAGGAATTAGTTCACTACGGAATATCCCGAAATATGCCGAACATCACCGAGACAAGCCACGAAGACCAACATGTCGTCATATATGAGAGCAATAGTAATTTTAGCAGTCAGTCTAACAGAAGCAGTGACAACAACAACATACTAGACATTACCAAAGGCCTGGGCTTTTCTTTCTCTATCGTGAGTTGTATTGGTTTAATTGGAAATTTGTTTCTTATCTTGACCATTTTGCGACTCAGAAGTCTGCGGATGTCCCCTACATACCTTATATTGTTGAGTCTGGCGTTTGCAGATGCATGTGTGTGTTCGAGCGTGTCCCTGCTCTATATACCTGACCCTCCGGATACAATCTGCAAAATATTCTACGTCAACGTGTTTTCCACGACTGCAATCAGCGCTTACCACTTGGCACTCTTTGCAGTGGTGCGCTACCTGACTCTCGTAAAACCACTGTACGCCAGACGTCATCTGACGGCCAAGAAAGTTGCTTGGTTATGTGTTATGATGTGGATTGTGATGTTTGCTTGCAATTCAACATCAGTGTTAGTGTCAGAACGAGGTACTCTCAGCTATTATACCACCAGGATCACGTGTGCGGTGAAGGAGAATAGCAGAATCTACGTCCTCGCGTATTTCATCCTGTGTTTCTTCATCCCACTGACTGTTTTCGTTGTTTTTCACGGAATTAAAGTATATAAGCTTAGGAAGACATTGGTCAACTCCGAGAACGAAACTCCGAGAAAAACTGTTTCTGGACGATCTGTGCTGGCAATAATGTTAATCTTTGTTTTGTCCTGGACGCCCGTGAATATATTTTCGATTATTGTCTATACATTCAAAGTTCAACTATCGCAGTTGGCGTTTGCCAATGGGAATCTCACAGCAGTTCTGGTGGTACTGAACAGTGCCATCAACCCATTCTTGTATTTCTTCATGTCACCAACTGTAAGAAAACTAGCGTTTTCGCACGATTCAAATTCGAACTGTTTACCAATGGGAGTTTTTCGCACATCAAACAGCAATGAATCACAGAGACCAACGGTAACCTATAACTTAAAAGGAACGAGACGGTAGATAAAAAAACTGATGTCAATTATCTAGGTGAAAAGTTGCAGGTTTGTTATAAAATTTCATTTTTTGCTGATGTTTTTAATGCGTAGTCGTTGACATAATATATGTTTTATCTTATAAAGAAATCGGCGAAATGAATACTTGTTTGAAGGGTTCTGTCAGATGCGTTCGACTCCAGAGTAAGGGTTTTGCACAGTATGTCTATATATGAGTTTGAATGTATCAGATGTGATTATTGACTCAATCAGTCGATCATAGAACCTCTCATTTCTAGGTGGTACGAGGAATATGCGTTCAATGTGTTATTGAAATGTCTAACATGAGTTTTAAGACATTGTGTTATTATAAAATCTGACATGATGTTAAAATTTTGTGTTATTATAATGTCTGACATGTTAAAATATTGTGTTATTATAATATCTGACATGACGTTAAAATATTATATTATTTTAATGTTGACATGAAGTTAAAATATTGTGTTATTATAATGTCTGACATGTTAAAATATTGTTATTATGTCTGACATGATGTTAAAATAATGTGTTATTATAATGTCCGACATGATGTTAAACTATTGTGTTGTTATAATGTCTGACATGACGTTAAAACATTGTGCTCTATTTAATGTCTGAAATGACGTTAAAATATTATACTATTTTAATGTTGTCATGAAGTTAAAATATTGTGTTATTATAATGTCTGACATGTTAAAATATTGTTATTATGTCTGACATGATGTTAAAATATTGTGTTGTTATAATGTCTGACATGACGTCAAAATATTGTGCTCTATTTAATGTCTGAAATGACGTTAAAATATTGTGTTATTATAACGTCTGATATGATTATAATGTATGACATGATGTTAAAATAATGCGTTATTATAATGTCTGACATGCTGTTAAATATTGTGTTATTATAATGTCTGACATGACGTTAAACTATTTTGTTATCATAATTTCTGGCATGACGTTAAAATATTGTATTATTATAATGTCTGACATGGTGTTAAAATATTGTGTTATTATAATATCTGACATGATGTTAAAATAGCGTGTTACTATAATGTCTGATATGATGTTAAAATATTGTTATTATATTGTCTGACATGATGTCAAAATATTGCGTTATTATCGTGTCTAACATGGTGTTAGAATATTGTGTTATTATAATGCCTGACATGATGTTAAAATATTCATGTGCCGATATTTATCTTTATGCATCAAACGTGTAGTCAAGAAATTCAATATAAAGGAGAAATCAAATTCATCAAACTCATGTATTTCTTCCATTTAGCTACATGTACTCCATTTAAACTAACACGAATGCCTAAAATGTATAAATGTCTAAATGCCTATCAAGGAAATTCGTTTACATTAAATAACCCAATATTCCTGCTTTCTTTCCTCTCCGAGATTCCGCTAACAGTTACACACCATGCAGTATCTGAACGGTAACCGATTAGTAGCCACAACGATTCTAATTTTGCAGTACCGTTCAGTTATGATATTTAGGCTGCAGGGGCCGATTTCATGAAACCTCACTTGACTTGACTTTTTCAACTACGATTTTCGCACTTGACCAAGTGACAAAAAAATATCAAGTTGTGTTTCACCAAACGTTTTTGACCGCAGTTGGTCAAGTGATGTTCGAAGTGAGCTTTTGGGAACTCTTTTGTGCGATTTGGTAATAAATAGTACCCCCGCGGTTCAAGTGTATGCTAAAAATACTTGATGCGCAGAAGCCGATCGGTAGAAGTTCAGGTGTCAAGTAAATATGTCTGTGCCATATTTGGATCTATGAGATGAAGAGCAGTGCCTGTTATGGCAATCAACTTTATGGCGCATGGGCACATGAAAAAAACTTATTTTTCGATACCATCTCTTGTCATATTGGTCATTTCAAGTACGTTATCATTTCAAAGTGCGGTTTTCAAGGTAGATCCGACCACACTTGAACTCAAGTGCGATTTCAAGTTCAAGTGAACTTTCACGAAAAGCAAAAACTCAAGTCAAGGGAGGTTTTCAATTGCACTTCAACTTTCAAGTCGAAAATTGCCTGAAGTGGGGTTTCATGAAATTCGTCCCTGGTCACTTATTGATTGGCAACCACTAAGTTATGCCAGCTGACAGCTGACCGCTTGGTACCATTCGGTTATTGATTTGTGATCTACTGACTTGATAATTGAGCCGTACTGCAATAGGACCTTTTCTATTTGTACCGTGAATGAGGTACTGGTAAGAAAGCAGCGCTGGCATGGTATTTCTAAACGGCATTTAACGAAGTGTGGAAAACTGAGCCGGCAACATGGCCTGCATGATGACGTCTCATTGATGTCATTTTTTTAAGGCATTTTTACCTCTCAAGTTCCTGTCGTTCCGGATATGGGCGGAAATGTTGCCCCCAGGCCAAGTAGAGTAAATATCAGCAAAGGTGATGCAGCAGCACCCAACCACGGTTTTGTCTTCTTGCTTGTAGTAATGGTATGCTCCTTACCGAGCGTTATATTTCCCATTAAGGGCAGATTATTACACGTATAAGATACAGTCAATTTGGATTTATTCATCATACCACGGCAGCGGACAACATCGGCACCAAAAACAATGGATTTTTGTCCAGTCGAGAGGATGGGTGAATTTGTCACAAGCACCATCGCAATTATCAAACTCGTAACGATTTCTTGGATTTTAAGAATTTATACAGGCTTATAAAGTCAGTCGGGCGTTGACAACTTCAAACTTATCGAGAGCTTTTGGTGATGGCTCTTTTTGGTCATCAATGTTGGGTGAAAGTGTCATCTTTGATTTTCTATCCATGTTTTGGTCCTTCCGCGGCTGCTGCTTCTTCTGTAAGGACCTGGGACGGTCGAAGTGTTCGAATCCTGCAGGGCACGAGTTTTCAGACGATGAAATCGTTTCACAATTTTACTGGGTTATAGTATCCCCTTATTATACCAATGTTGCATCAGGACTTTGGGTCGTAGATGCAGCTGCTTGTGAAGCCCAGGGAATCCTTTCTGTCATTTCCAGAGAGGGAAGTTTCAGCCTGTCAGTGCATGGTAGGCAGAGAGCGTGCAAACCTTTTCCTTCATCATCTAAACCTTCTCTCACTCCAACGCCTTGAAATGGGTGATGTGAAACAGGGTCACATTGATTTCAAGACGTTCTGTTTAAATAACTATGATATGATTACAGTTCCATTGGGACAAAGTGGCTACGTAGTCCTTGGCCAATTCAAAGACTGCTCCATAAAATCTGCCGAATGAGCTCCCAGAGACACATCTTGCATTAAGAATGAGAATTCAAGACTGTAAAACGCCCATGACAATGTAGTGCATCGAGGACTTGGTACCAGAATTTTTGCAATAACTACATGACCAATAATCATCTGAGGTGAAATAAAATAGATTTGCTATGTTTTATCCCCAGAAAACCAAAAGTGATTAGCAAAATATGAAAATATCACTTTTTGGGGTACCCCACATGGCTAAAATTTTGAATTGATCCCCGATCACATGCTCGGGTGGTTATGCAAATAGGTTTGAATGACCCCACTATGGTAAACTATAAATTCATACAGTTTCAGCAATCTATTTTTCTCCGTAAAGTACACTAGGTGGGCGGAGCAGATTAGATAATACAAAGCTATCAGTGCATTAGATAATATGCTGATTGCTGTTGTGCTCCCAATGTTTGGAAGCTCCTCGAAAGTTGAAGCAGATAAATATATGATCCTCGTTTAATTCGAATTCCAAACGCTTTGGTTTGTTGTCGGAGAAATGAAGTACAGTATTTAGAGCTTTCCTGCTTTGACGTGCAATAACTTCCATTAAACGTTCGTTTCAACTGCTTTGTAAATAACGCCAGCACTATCTCTAAGGAGACAATAGTGGTATCTTTGTTCCGGTACTTAACTAAAATGCTAATACATGTGCCATCATTTTTGTTATATATGTTCACAGATACGCGAAGCTTTCGTGTATATGAAGATATGTTGTGCTATTTTGTCATAAGTTCTCGTTCTCCTATTTGCTGATAATGTTCACACATATGGCGGATATCTAGTTTTGCTGCTTGGATGTGGCAAAACTGTACCGGAAATCAGCAGCACACAGCATTGACAAAAATGGTTGAAACCAAACACAAGTCCGTGAAATATTTCACGCGTGTACTAATATAAGCTATGCTCTCCTGGGTGAGGACACCATCTCGGATGTGGAGAAAAAAACGTTAGATAGACAGTGAGGGAATGAAATTATCATATTTCCCTTCGTTGTTGAACCACGAAGTGCTATATGGACATAGTGGAGGTGTTCAAATATACTAGTTCACTGTGAATCTGACATGCCAAGAAAGTAAGATACAACCCCCAGTATTTTC
>JAVTVY010043400.1:0-21007 GCA_036873755.1 Hanleya hanleyi | reverse complement strand
ATTGCGTGTATTAGGGCCACTACGCATGCGCAGTTACACAATATGGCGTCTACCGTAACATGGGGAAGGTCAGGGTCGATGTGAAAACGGCTCATGTACAGCTGATCATCAGCGCCGGAAACTTTAACAAAAGCGACAAGCATGGAAAAGAAGGAATTAGCTTTCCGAAAATAACAGATAACGAGCTTCAAAATGAACTTTTATACGGTACGGGTTATAGCACACGGAGATCAATGGACGCCATTTGTGACTATCATCCGAAGGTATTATTGATAGGAACAGTTGTGGCAACGTAGTAAAGGTCAACTTCCGCTATTGGAAGCAGGGATGATAAATGAGCCTAGGGATGATAAATGAGCCTGTGAAATGGAGCATGCGCTGTGGGGAGGATGGGGTTAGATACACCAGAGTTTCGCCAGTGGATACCAGTCATGCACAATAGGGCATTTTGTGTCGACTGTACCGGCGCATCCGGAAGTGGAACTCGCAAGCGAAAGCTACAGGAATAAGAGATTGTGAAATTTCACCAAGGGATACCCTGGAACCAGTCATGCTCAATAAGGCAATGTGCGTCGACTACTTATGTGTACACGAACTGTAACTCGCTACCAAGAACGCCAAGTGTTAGTTAGCAAGCGTCAGATCCGACATTCAATATTCTGGCGTCGTCCATAAAAGAATTTCCGCATCAATAATCAATGAGCTATTTCGTATAGTTCCAAAACATGTGTATGGAATAAATATAATAAAGACAAAATTCGAAAATCCGATCGAAACATCGACCAAAAAATGTCAAAATGACGTCACTGTGATGTCATACTAAGCGGTCATCTTGGATTTATGCTGTTGTTGTTCGCATTGAAAAGTTATTATTCTCCTGCTGTTATTGTTGTATCAGTCAGTTCATTCCTCCGGCCAGTGTCGGGCATAATAGGTCACATAATGAATTACAAATACATATGTACATGGCGGATGACATGAAGGTGAACGAAGGATTGCTGGATTAGAGTAGATACAGAAATTATAATACAATGGCAATCCTCAATGTTGAAGGAGCGGTCGAAAATCACTTACCGGGTTACTCATCATGTATTAATTTGATAAATTGTGAAAGTCGTCTAATAACACCATTATTGCGATTGGTGAATAGATTTTGTAAACCATAAGAAAGCTTATTTCTAGAGAAATAATAAGGTAGTGTTTTTCTTCTTAATGTATCAAAGTGCACATGGTCGACTACATGTATATAGTGATACCAATCTCCGACAGAAATGTTACATGGTGCGCATATTCTACCTGTACCTGTCGCGATGTGCGACACTTGTGATGTCGTTTTAACAGCAGCGTTATGAAGCATATAACGTGTTCGCCTAAAAGACGAGCAAACTTAAAAACAAAATTCCACCACCATTGAAAATAATCCTAAACAGGTCATTTAACATCTTTGTCACGTATAATCGGGTAGTGGGCATCCAAATATTTTCTTCATCAACGAACTTTCCTAATAGCAGGTAAGATTTATGCTGAATTTACTTTTGTGATGTATCCTAAATTCCTGATGTGCAATTTGGGAAAAAATATTTCACATCACTGAGCTCCAATACAGCATTATGATTTCGGAAAAACTGTTTGATGTTGGGCAATTCATGTAAATATCATTCATATTCAAGAGACATAGTCAGGATCCTTCCGTCAGATCTGAATATTCACCCTTTGAAATCACAAGTATATTGTTTGCTCAGAAATGGATCTAACTAGCCTAAATTTCTCAATTTTGGGGGTAGGCCTACTGGTAATCTGAAGTCAATACGAAATGATTTGCTCGATTAATTCTCTTGGATCACCACCTTGTGTGAAGTGAAGCATAGAATTTGAATTTTTTTGAAAGCTATCTCATTTAAGAAATTCTTGGAGAATATTATCGGTTTGTATAAAGAAGACCGTCATATTCTTAACGAAATCGTTTTCTTTCCTACAATTCTAGACTATTTACCACGTACAGTCCTGTACACGGTACGTTGCTGCGCTATTGTGTTGATTTTCCATAGCTTTCAGTTTTATCAATATATTACTTTTATTTGACTAGAATTTATATGCACGCATCCGAATACAAGCCTCTGGTCCATTATTCAATATTTTTCCGTCGTCCTTTAAAAAACCATGTGTTGTTCGTGTCAGTATTGTTGATAGAAAATGGTGAACATCGGAAAACTTTCGGATAATATTCCGTGAATTTTAACGTGTTTAATGACTCGAATATCTGCATCCATTATACACTGTTAATAGTAGTATATAGTAAGCATCTGGGGGTCCCGGAATCGCCGCAATCGCCGCAACGTCACTTCCGGTTTCTAGACATGGTCATGGTTTTTCTCGTCTCACCACGTAGAACACGATGGGAGGGGTCTCGAAGTTAAGCGGTGAATTTTTTTGAAAAGTTTATGGAGGTCTGGATAGGCCCAGTGGGATAGGTCCATACTGGATGGATGTTTTGGGGTCTAGGTGTGGTCCGATGGTGTCGTTATTAGGTCTTATTTTGAAGCTCTCGTGGAGGAGCATCCGACTGGACTAATGTATCGTCCGTTTTCAATATTCTGCTCATGCGCAATCTGGCCGTAGTATAGAAAGCAGGCATTTCGGGGGTGCGTGGGGGGTGTTTGGGGTAGAGATGGACCGCTATTGGTCCAAATGGCTCGTGGGAGGTATCAAAGTGAAGCTTTTGTGGGGTAGTGTCAGAATGGCGTTTTTTTTATTGCAAGTCGCGTTGGGTGTAGTAAGTAAAGTGGTCATTTTTGGGGTGCGTGTGGGTGTGTTTGGGGTAGAGAGGGACCATCCGGTCCGAATGCGTCGTGTGGGGTGGCATTTTGTAGCTCTCGGGGTGTAAACCCCGATTTGAGGGATGTCCACAGCATCTGTGACGTCAACGGTGACGTCATCAGTACGAGTAGTAGCGAAAGTACATGTACATGTACTTTGTGCATGTCCATGTACATATTCTCTGCGCATGTCCATGTATTCTTTGCATATCCCTGTGCATGTATTATGTGCCTATTTTTGATTGATTCTTAATTGTAAGAAATTACATGTAGCTTGTCAGTATTTATGTTCATATTTTAGTCTTTCTCATTTTTTGATACCAATGATTACATTAACACCAAGAATGATATTGTTGTTGCTGCTCAATATCGGTCTGACGCTTATATGGAGCCGTATTCAAGGTAATCGACACAAGCATCTGATAGAAATATTATAGAATACCTGTCCCGTATTATACAATATCCATCCTGTATTGTACCATATTTGCCCTCTATTATACCATATCTGTTCTGTATTATACCAAATCTGTGCTGTGTTATACAATATCTGTCCTGTATTATAACAAATCTGTGCTGTATTATACCATATCTGTCCTGTATTGTACCATATATGTCCTGTATTATACAATATATGTTCTGTATTATACAATATTTGCCCTCTATTATACCATATGTGCTGTATTATACCAAATCTGTGCTGTATTATACCATATCTGGCCTGTATTGTACCATATATGTCCTGTATTATACAATGTTCTGTATTATACAATATTTGCCTTCTATTATACCATATCTGTGCTGTATTATACAATATTTGTCCTGTATTATACCATATCTGTGCTGTATTATACAATATGTCTTGTATTATAAAATATCTGTCCAGTATTATACAATATATGTTCTGTATTATACCAAATCTGTGATGTATTATACAGTATCTGTCATGTATTCTAGCATGTCCTGTATTATACAATATTTGTCCTCTATTATACCATATCTGTCATGCATTATACCATATCTTTGCTGTATTATACCATATCTGTCCTTCATTATACCAAATCTGTGCTGTATTATACCATCTGTCCTGAATTATACCATATCTGTGCTGTATTATACCATATCTGTCCTGTGTTATACAATATCTGTCCTGTATTGTACCATATCTGTCCTGTATTATACCATATCTGTTCTGTATTATACCAAATTTGCTGTATTATACAGTATCTATCCTGTATTATACCAAATCTGTGCTGTATTATACCATATCTTTCCTGTATTGTACCATATGTCCTGTATTATACACTATATGTTCTGTATTATACAATATTTGCTCTCTATTACACCTTATCTGTGCTGTATTATACCATGTCCTCAATTATACCATATCTGTGCCGTATTATACAATATCTGTCCCGTGTTATACAATATCTGTCCTGTATTATACCAAATCTGTCCTGTATTGTACCATATTTGTCCTGTATTATACAATATGTTCTGTATTATACCACATCTGTGCTATATTATACAGTGTATGTCCTGTGTTATACCATATCTGTGCTGTAATATACAATATCTGTCCTGTATTATACAATATCTGTCCAGTATTATACAATATATGTTCTGTATTATACCAAATCTGTGCTGTATTATACAGTATCTGTCATGTATTGTAGCATGTCCTGTATTATACAATATTTGTCCTCTATTATACCATATCTGTCATGCATTATACCATATCTTTGCTGTATTATACCATATCTGTCCTGCATTATACCAAATCTGTGCTGTATTATAGCATATCTGTCCTGAATTATACCATATCTGTGCAGTATTATACAATATCTGTCCTGTGTTATACAATATCTGTCCTGTATTATACCAAATCTGTCCTGTATTGTACCATATTTGTCCTGTATTATACAATATATGTTCTGTATTATATCACATCTGTGCTATGTTATACAGTATCTGTCCTGTATTATACCAAATCTGTGCTGTATTATACCATATCTCTCCTGTATTGCACCATATATGTCCTGTATTATACAATATATGTTCTGTATTATACAATAGGATAGCGGTTGTTGCGAATAACAACAAGTTCAGCAATGTTCATACAGTTCATTATCCCCATTGTTACATCATACCCAGGCTGGGGCAGCCGCTCTGCATATGTTTATTATGTTCACAGAAAAAGCAAGTTGAAATATAAAACACCATGTTTTGTTATTTAACGCACTGTCACATTACGTACAAGTGTTGACAGAGCTCAACTCAACGATTGTCCGTTAGATGTATTCTCGGCTGCTCTTGTCCAATCAGAAGTCGCCATTTGAAAAAGTTCCATCTTCGACCATGCTCGCTCTGATCGGTTTGTTCTAATCGTCGTCAGGCAGGGCAGGATACCGTTGAGGTAACTTATCCTCAAATAGTTGTTTGCGCATTCTGAGTATCTATCAGTGCATGGGTGAATACATTCATCTGATGGGGTGATCGGTCAGCTTGGTAATGAAAAACGTGATATTGGTCACCCTCTCTACGACCCATTGGGTGTTAGGGCGTTGTTGTTGTGCCCATTCCAAGACATGCAATGGGTCCACTTGGTCCAGCATCGTCTCTAGCGACGCCCGGTTAATGATGGTGAAAGGATGGTCATGACCAAAATGGCATCCGAGATCAACAAGATTAATGGTTTCGCATAAATTAAAGATGGCCACCAAAGTTTCCACCCAATTAGGGTCAGATTCAATAGGGTTCTGGGTCACGAGCATGTGGATGTGCACTGCAAGTCAGGAGCCGCGGAGCACATTTGAAAGTGGGGGGGCTGAACTCTATACCGGCCATGTTAAATGTTGGACTGGTGCTATCTAAGTTAGGACTTACAACATTGCGGTTCCAAGACATGCAATGGGTCCACTTGGTCCAGCATCATCTCTAGCGACGCCTGGTTAATGATGGTGAAAGGATGGTTGTGTTGGATAGGACTTACAACATTGCAGTCCCAAATCATCCCCCACCCCCAGCGGCCCCTGCAAGTTTGTTGTGCCTAGCCAGATAGTCGTTCTAAAGATATCTTGGTAACAAAGAAGCTGAGACTTCATCCTGATTTGGTCATCATATCAGCATGTTGGGTGCATTTGGACCTGCACAATCCAAAAGGAATGCATTTATTTTCCACTGAATGAGCTTGTGTCTCAGAACTGAGATAGAGTCAACATTGTCAGAATACCTTCTATACTTTATTCCATAAAATTCAGAATAACAAGCAAACTATTATTATTGCTACATGTATATTCAATATAAATTATATACTTCAAATTGAATGACCAAATAAATAAATAAGGTATCAATCGGCATAAGGTGTCCCTTACTGACATTACATTCAGTATTCTGTAAAAATCAGAATAGAAGACAAGATACAAAATGCAATTGATTATTCAACCGAATAAACCAAATAAATGAATACTAATTTCCCCATATATCTAACCACTATAGATGGGTATATAGAGATTGATGAAAAGTGTACCTGTATACTCACATTATATGTAAAATTATATAGGCTTACGTATCATGTTAAATTTTTCAGAACAACCATACACCTACATGTATAAAATTGAATAATATTCTGCAAATAAAACATTCAACATCACAACCATGAAAATAAAACAAGAAATATATATTATAAGAGTGAACCCATATATACATGTATCTAACAAAAAATACAGTACCGGTACCCATGATAATGAAAATCTGTAAAGTCTGATTGTATAAATAAACAGAAAAACAAGTAAATATTCTACTGGTGATGGACTCTTTAATAATGTTTATAACTGAGGTTGACTGCAACACTGATGACCCTGACCTTCCGTGCTGGAAAAAGACTAGAAAAGGTAACCATGGTGACAGAATATTATAGCATTTTTGACTATTAAGTTACAAAAACAAACTATGCAGTGTTTATCACAGAATGTTGAGATTCTATATAACCAGTGACCAAATTTTTAACTGTCTATAAATTAAGGCCTTATTAAACCAACAAGATGAGTAACTGAGAACCACACTCACATGACTAGAAGTGATTATCACAAAAGATAACAAGCATAACAAGTTTGCTAATGAACAAAATCTTAAAACACAACACAAAAATAAGTCAGAATAGAACAGATCAAATAAGTTAAATATGTGATAGGTATAAATAAACAAATTTTATAAACTAGAATTTGACTTTGAAGAAATATGTCAAAGTCATTCAACTCCAATGGATTTCTGAGTAATCATCAGTAACAGATGTACTGTAGTGTCAATTTGAAGAGCCAAGCCCCAGGGATATTGCAAAACTAAAATTTGACCTTGATCAAATAGGTCAAGGTCAGTCAAACTAGAAAAGCTTCTAGTCAATCACCAGTTTCATATTTAGTATTAATTGGGGGAGCCTAGACATAATCCTTCAAAAGTTATCACCAATTTAACATTTGACCTAGATAAAATCTGTCAAGGTCAGTCATCTTCACTAGGCTTCTGACCCTTCACTAGTTGCATATGTTGTATGAATTTAGAAAGCCTGGTTTCATTCCTTCAAGAGATATGGTGTTATCCTTCGGCCAAAAATGACCCAGGGGTTAAAATGATTAGGCTCCTTCTTGGCCATCACAATCCAGATCTCTGATCTGTAGTTACATGTATATCATAAGCATAATAATTTCCAATGGTTTACTGGTTTTTCACTGTGACCTTGACATTTTGACCTAAAAATGAATAGGTTTACTGTTTGACCCATGGGTAAGGTATACCCAAAGTTTGGTACCAATTCATGACCTGCAACTGGAGATATCGCATGAACAAGCTAAAGTTAACAGATGAACAGAAGCAATATATGACCTATCGACGGCCATATAAAAAACTTGACAGTGCACATCTACAAGGTACTAAGCATCTTCCGTGTAAGGTTTCTAAGTTCTTCATCGAATAGTAACCATGTTATATGAGCCAAACAAGCATATATATTGACATTGACGATAAAAGGGCCATAACTCTGAAATTATCACAACATGACAGTGTACATCTGCAATGTATGCCTACTTTGCAGCTCTAGTAGGCATGCCTACTCCATTAAATAGTAAATGATATATGGGCCGAACAGCATATATTAATGTTGAAGATAAAGGGCTATAACTCTGGAGAAAATGTGCGGAATTGGTAAAAAGCATGGCAGTGCACACCCACATAATACTAAGCATTTACTACACAAGTTTCTAACTTCTTTGGCAATTATTAATGGAGATAGAGCCTGGACAACAATGTACTATATCATGCAATAAACTTATCAATAAAGGGACACAACTCTGTGGAAAATCGCTGACCCTGCTCCCACCCTTCACATAACAGTGCACATCTCCAAGGCACTAAGCATCTTCCATGTAAGTTTTAAAGTTTTTCATCAAATAGTAACCAAGATATGAGCCAGACAAGTGTATAATGGCATTGATGATAAAAGACCATAACTCTGGGGTAATTTACATGTAACAAAACCACAAAAAAAACTAAGCAGTTTCCATGAAAGTTCCACAGGTGTCAATCAAACAGTAGCCGACCTATCATCGGGACAAGTTTGGCTGGCTGGATGGGTGGATGGATGAACAGACAAAGTGATTCGCCAAAATTTACCAACCTGTTCTGTGACACATTTAACCCAACATTAAAGGGGTTCCTTTACCTTTCAGATGCATGAAAGTTTGCTGGTGAAGTCCCCTAAATAATAGCTTCATATTGAAAAAGACCACATACAAGTACAATAAATCGTATATATTGACCATATACTTTTTTTATATAAATAATTTTTATATTAAAGCATGAGAGGATTTCCGTGGGATTTTAGGGTTCAGTGGACTTCAGTCAAAAATATGCACTCAACAGGCTATGTGAAATACATTTAACATAACATTCATTTTCATTCCTTATATCTTTACTGGATGTATTACTAATTGAAATTAGCTACAAAAATGGGTCCTTCACCATCCCGATTTTTGGCGATAGAGGAATGAATAAATTACATGGTAAAAGATAGGAAAATTGTAATTGTAGGTAGGCTGAAAATCAAGTGTAAATTTTTTTTATTTTTTTTTTTTTTATCAAATAGTCACAATTTTAGGTGTTGATTTGATGGATATTCTTTGGTTTATTATTCAAGCTCAATAGATATGAATGCTCATTTGTCTGTAAATGTAGGTACATACTGTGGGATATATTGGGAGAAGTCAGGTAAATGAAAGGGGATGAAACCCCAAGAAGATGTAGATAAAAAAAAAAGAAGGCACACAACCTAAACATCCATGACGAGAATATGATTACAATCTGAATGAACCCTCAACCTTAAATTTAACACAAGCACGTATGGTCTAGATATTATCTGACATACATGATCAAGGAAGCAAAAATAACAAGGGCCTCCAGCTACACCTGGATAGTTTAGATAACATGTGATCTATAAAACCAGTAAATAGATCTGACACTATTCATAGCTCGAGAATAATCCGCAGGGCTCCCACTGACCCATAGCCAAAATATAGGGCAAAATATTGGGACATAATGGCCAAGATATAGGGCAAATATAGGGATATAATGACCAAAATACAGGGCAAATATAGAGCAAAATCCAGAAAACAGGACATTTCAGTCACCAACAGGGAGAATTACTTGTTAATTACAATCTTTACTGATCATTTTACTGAAGTTGCTAACTTTTGACCCTGGGTCACAAGCTTGCAGGTTGAGTTCAAATCACAAAGTCTCTCAGATTATTGCCATATGTGGGCCTGTACTCATCACTGGAACAAGGTAGTAAAGAAGAAACACAGTACAATTTAGTTTGGACACTTCCGACTCGGTTGCGTTGTTATTTTGGAGGATTTAAATAAGCGAACTGTTCGTGTATATATGTATCACAATAAATAAAATAGCCCATTGGGCCCCAATACCCCTCAGCTATCAGTTATTGTCTACACCCTGCAATCATGCATTGTATAATATCATCAGTGTATTTTTAGAACTAAATCAACAAACATGTGATCTAGTAGGGTTGACTGTAGTTCTCTCATAAAAGAAATACATAAGAAGTTGGGCAAGGTCAGCTTTTGCCAAGGCCTTAATTGATGTGAACATTTTGCACTGAGGTTCTGGTAGATCATGATTGAATTCTTAGCTCTAAATATACTCTTCTATATAGCTCATAATCAAATCAAGTAATTTTATCTTGGAAATATAGATCAAGGTCGGTCATCTTCAACAATTTCCAGGTCAATTCTAACTTAATTGCATAGGGAACATGAATTTTGAGATCTATAGACTTAACATATAGAATTTGACCTTTAAAAAATAGGTCATTGTCAGTGATATTCTTCAATAGAATTAGTGCTTTATAGTGGTATAAATTTGGACAATGTAGATATAATCCTTCATGGAATATTGTACTAAACAGAATCTGACCTGGATAAATTCTGTCAAGGTCAGTCATCTTCAATACACCTCTGGACCATCGCCAGATGTATACATAGTATTAATTTGGGAAGCCTATCTATATTTTATCATGTTAGATCATAATAAAAGGTAAATGACCTTGAAAAATAGGTCAACGTCAGTCAACTGAGATAGGCTTCTAGTCAATCACCAGTTGCATAAGTGATATGAATTTAGAGACCCTAGCTTCAATCCTTCAAAAGATACAGCAAATACAAAAAATTGACCTTAATAAAATCTGAACCTTTGTCAGATGTATACATAGTATTAATTTGGAAAACCCAGCTTTATTGCTTCATGTTATATCATAATAAACAGTATAATCACCAGTTGCATATATAATATGAATTTGGAGACCTTATATTTCATCCTTTGAATTTTTTTGCAAATACTAGAATTTGACCGTGATAAAATAGGTCAAGGTCAGTCATTTTCAATAGGCTTCTGACCCTTCACCCGATACATATGTAGTATTAATTCAGAAAGCCTAGTAATATTTCTTCATGTTAGATCATAATAAACAGTATATGACCTTTAAAAAATAGGTCAAGGTCAGTCAACTGGGATAGGCTTCTAGTTAATACTTCGAAAAATATAGCAAATACTACAATCTGACCTCGATAAAATAGGTCAGGGTGAGTCATTTTCAATATTTCTTCATGTTAGATCATAATAAACAGTACATGACCTTTAAAAAATAGGTCAAGGTCAGTCAACTGGGATAGACTTCTAGTTAATCCTTCGGAAAAATATAGCAAATACTACAATCTGACCTTGATAAAATAGGTCAGGGTCAGTCATTTTCAATAGGCTTCTGACCCCTCACCCGATACATATGTGGTATTAATTCAGAAAGCCTAGCAATATTTCTTCATGCTAGATCATAATAAACAGTATATGACCTTTAAAAAATAGGTGAAGGTCAGTCAACTGGGATAGGCTTCTAGTTAATCCTTCGAAAAATATAGCAAATACTACAATCTGACCTTGATAAAATAGGTCAGGGTCAGTCATTTTCAATAGGCTTCTGACCCTTCAAACGATGCATATGTGGTATGAATTTACAATGCCTGGTTATAATTCTTCTTGAGATATCGTGTCCACAAGAAAGATGGACAGACGGACAGACGATGCCGATAATACCCTTCGGTCAGACTGCGCGAAAAAGCATGAATAATATAGGAATAATAGGCAAAATCGGTCAAATTTGAGAAAATATAGGGGAAAATAGGGCCAGTGGGAGCCCTGAATCGGTGATGTCCTTGCTGCTGAGTGCAGCTCTGACAAAACTTCAAAAACTGACAGTCCATCTTCTTGTAAGGTTATATGGTTCAGGCCTGCATATTGTACATATAGTACATGTACTGTTTCACTGATAAGCAACATGGAGAGTGCCCCTTCTCTCAGACGTTTTCCCCAAGTAATTGTCTATTTCTAACAAACATATCTAAACATATGAATATAGTTTTTAATAATTATGATGTATATAATTATATGAATATATCTAAACATAATTATGATGCACAATGACACCCCAGGCATGCCAGGTCAAGGTAAGAATAGGCCTCAGCTCCTCTGACAGCTTGTCATAAGAGGGGACTAACTGGGACATATTCACTCATTCTCTCACTCACTCTTTTGAGCTGTCCAGTCACCTAATGGCCTTGAGATATCAAATGTTTCAGGTCTAATTATTTTGAAGCCGAATTCACCGATATTGTGACATCAGCTTGTGAAGGTCCTACGGCAATCTAAAATTAGATGCCCAGGGCGTCACTAAGGAATGTAAATGTTACATTGGTAGGTAAGGATTAATTGTGGAACATATTCAGAGCGTGTAACAATTTACATCGTGGTAAACACCGGTGTAATCTGTGCATTCATGACCCGTATGTACATAGCTCCACCGCAGGCCATTTAGCAATATGAGATGCCCTGTAAAAACTGGACTAGGTGGATTGTAACCATCTATAACTATGCCCATTCCCAACATAAATCTCAATGACAAATATATATGTACATCTATAATTATTCATTACCAAATATAATCTTCATATCAAATATACATGTACATCATTTAGCATGTTTAGGTTTACATCCCTCGGTCCCAATGTGAAAGTAAGATGTAATGAGACTAAATCAAAGACAATGTACATACTACATGTACAATAAATATGGGTCTAGACTACAACTGTTCCAAAAATGGACAAAGTTTGTTTTGGAATTGACAATTTCCTAGCGTAGAAATCATTCATAAGGAGAAATGGTCCAGCTAGTTGATGTTGGACATTGTGTTTAATAAAATACCATTGTATAACTGGTTTCAGTCATACAGAGATCAATGTATGAAATTATTCATATCTGAGTGTTTTCATCAATTTCCTAAATGCATTATTATTTGCACGCAACTAACTTTCACAACTTTTGCAGTAATGATTTTCCAATAAAGATAGTACCCATGATATATATTCCTACTTTGCTATTACATTGGCATATATATATTCACACTTAACAGAGCTCAAAAGTTCTGACAACACAGGTAAATTTTCCAGAGTGCATGCTTGTTGTTGGTGGTGGTGTTATGTTGTGTTCTGTCCATAGTGCAGAATATATTTAGTTCAGCTATTATTAGGAAATCAGGAAATGATATGCCAATGTTGTTGAGAGCACATGGTGTTAGCCTCTGGTCAGTGGGACTGGAAACAATTCTTCCAGGCTTTCCATCTAAACGTTTTAGCCTCATTTGTTTCATTATTAATTAGTTGCTCGACTAAATGACACAAACGAGCAGTTGTTTTTATTAGCTTGGTTCACCTGAGAGGGGCACTGGTGATTGATACGTTCAAATGAACATCCCATTGTGAAATTCACATCAGGTACAGTAAAAATTACAACTTTTACATTTTATTTTTTTTACTGGTCTCTTGCCTATTCTCGAAGGATATACTTTCAGCATAATTTGCTTTGAAGGTAAATGTGAAAGATAATTCCAACAAACTATAAGGCAGCTACAGCATATCTGCGCAGATTATTCTCACAATGAAACTTTGCAGAACAGCTAAAGTCTACATCTATTTGGAGAAATTTCCTATGCAAATTTAAAACAACCCATTCAAAATGAAAAAAAATTCATCAATACCTTCAAAGATATTTTACTCCTCAGCTTGGTCCTATGCTATAACATTGAAGGGCATTGCAACTCAAAACACAGCAAGGAAGCAATCAGAGATTGCTCAATTGTATGCCCCCACTTCCGCTTTAATCTGACACTGCCCCGCCATTGTTCTGTTCTGTATTGGTCTGTGGAGGCCTAATTTGGATAATTATAAAAATTCTGTTTCAGTCACTTTTTTCGGCATGCCTCTCATAATACATATTCCAAGTATCGACCAACAAGTAATAATACAATGTTTTGATGCAAGATGGTCGCCCGGGTGCTTTCGCCAAATCCAACAAGAGCCCAAGGGGCTTCAATATACGCCCGTGTATCTGGAATTACATTGGTCCAAATTTCAAGGTTGTTTGATAGCCTTGATTCCAATTGGTAGCTAGCCTACAATTTTGTGCTTATGAGAATGTAACATATATAACATCTTATATTGAATGATAGACTAAAACGAGCTTAACTCTTGGTAACTAGTTGACCTTGAAGCAAGAGCCGAGAGCTCACATATCCCAGACTGAAATCGACAATAGTCAAACACAAGAAAATAGTAGTTTTCCTGCAAATGGATTCCTTTCAGACAAGATAATTTTTCATGAAGAAAGAAGAAAGTGATGAAGTAAACCTTTGTTCTTGAGTTAATAAGAGGTATGAAGTTCATAAAGGACCCCTCCCCCTGTTAAATTACTAAATGTATGGTTTTTATTTCACAACAGTTTAACTAAATGTAGCTTTTTCAAATATGGGAGATAACTCCACAGGATGACTGCCATATACATGTAGGGGAGAGAACTCTGAATATTCCAACCTAACACATATGGTCAGCTACACTTGATTCAGTTTTGACCTCGGACAAATTGATCTCAAAATGTATGGCTCCTCTTTGCCATGCGAGTAAGGTATACTCAAAGTTTGGTACCATTCCATACCTTGAAACCAGAGATATCGCATGGACAACAAATGTTAATGGATGAATGGACAGACGCAACATCGCATTACATGACCTCGTCTTCGACATGCATATGAAAATGTGATTTCCTGATTTTGGGGTCACAGTTACCTTGACCTTTGACCTTGACCTAAATTTTGGTACACAACACTTCGTCTTCCGTCAATGTATCAATGGACACAAAAAAAATCATGATTTTTATAAATTTCATGATTTGGGGGTCACAGTGACCTTGACGTTCGGCCTGGACCTACATGTTGGTATGTGACACATCATGTCCCCCTAATGAATCTACGGACACAAAACAAAGTAATTTTCAAAGATTTCTTGATTCTGGAGTCACAGTGACCTGGACTATTGACCTTGACCTAAATTTTGGTACATGACAAACCATCTCCCCGTAATTTCTCAATGGACACAAAACATCATGATTTTTAACAATTTAACGATTTTGGGGTCAGTGACTTTGACCTTTGATCTACATTTTGGTATGTGACACATCATGTACCCCTAATGTATCTACTGACACAGAAAAAATGTTATTAAATTTCCTGATTTTGGGGTCACAGTGACCTTTGACCTTGACCTAATTTTTGGTATGCGACACTTCATTTCCACCTATTTAATCCACTCACCAAATATTAGTAATTTTTAATGATTTCCTGATTTTTCAGGTCACACTGACCTTTGACCTTGATTCTGGTGTCACAGTGATCTTGACTATTGACCTGGATCTAAATTTTGGTACATGACAAAACGGCTACCCGTAATTTCTCAATGGACTCAAAAAATCATGATTTTTAACAATTTCATGATTTTGGGGTAACAGTGACCTTGACCTTTGACCTTGACCTACATTTTGATATGTGACACATGGTGTCCCCCTAATGTATCTACTCACACAAAGAAATGTTATTTTTAATAATTTCCTGATTTTTGGGTCAGTGACCTTTGACCTTCGACCTTGACCTATATTTTGGTATGCGACACCTCATTTCCCCCTATTGAATCCACTCACAAAAAATTAGAAATTTTTAATGATTTCCTGATTTTTCCGTCACACTGACCTTTGACCTCTGACCACGACCTACATTTCGTATGTAACACATCGTTCCCCCCTAGGGCAACCACACACCAAAAATTAAAACTGTAGATAGAAAACTGTCAATGATCAATGATTTCCTGATGTTAGGCAACAGTGACCTTTGACCTATGACCGCGACCTCAATTTTGGTACGCGACACATCGTCTCCACCTAGCGTATCCACTCACAAAAAATTGCAAGTGTGGATAGAAAACGTTCGCAGATATAGACCGGACACGAAAACTTCAGTGATTTCCTGTTTTTTAGGCCAGTGACCTTTGACCTGACCTTGACCTTCATTTTGGTATGCGACACATCGTCTCCCCATAGGGTATCCACTCACCAAAAATTAGAACTGTAGATAGAAAACTGTCCCAGATATAGACCGGACACGAGGGACGGACGGATGGACGGACAGACGGACGGAAACCGCCATCACATAATACGTCCGCCTTTTGGCGGGCGTATGAAAATGTGACCTGGTTATGAGACCTACATTCCTTGAGAGTATATTGAGGTGAAATTATGAAGCAATCGTGAACTTTGAATTTTGCACCATATTCACTCTTTTGGGGCAATTTCATACTTCAGGACCTATGTGGTCTGCTTTGGAATGTAGAATACCAATTTCATAGCCATTTCCCCAGTCCAAATCGGTTATGGACTGAGATCCAACCTGGACAAATAAATATATCCCATTCACTTAGGTTTGATGAACAAAGGGCCATAACTCTTGAAAATATAACCGAAAGCAGAGAAACTTCACGCTGCACAACTATTGGGCATTGACCACATATTATGCAAATTCCATACTTGTCCATACAATATTAACCGTGATCCAGCCCGGACAAGTCCCAACTCACAAAGATTTCAAGAACAAAAGGGCCATAACTCTTGAAAATATACGCGAAACGCGGAGAAACTTCAAGCTGCAGAACTACAGGGCACTGACCACATATCCTGCAAATTCAATACTTCTCCATACAATATTAACCGAGATCCAGCCTGGACAAGTCCCAATTCACAATGACTTCATGAATAAAGGGCCATAACTCTTGAAAATATACGCAAAACGCGGAGAAACTTCACGCTGCACAACTACAGGGCACTGACCACATACCCTGCAAATTTCATAATTGTCCATACAATATTAACCAAGATCCAGCCTGGGCAAGTCCCAATTCATGGAGATTTCAGGAACAAAGGGCCATAACTCTTGAAAATATAAGCGAAACAGGGAGAAACTTTACGCTGCACAACTGTGGGGCACTGACCACATATCATGCAAATTTCATACTTGTCCATACAATATTAACCAAGATCCAGCCCGGACAAGTCCCATTCACAGATTTCAGAAAAAGGGCCATGCAAGTTTCGATCCTGTCCATCAAATATTAACCGAGATATCGCGCGGACAAGAAATTCGGACGGACAGACAGACGGACAGACGGACGGACGGACGGACAAAGCGATCGCTATATGCCCCCCCCCCCTCTAATTAGAGGGGGGGCATAATATAGAATTCAGGAGATAAAGTTTAACATAATACATGAATGATTAAACACATATGGGAGTGCAAAGCATATTACTGGGAGGAATTCAAAGTATAAAGACCCCTGCAATAATTTAAGGTCGTATTGCCGGTCTTCCATTCCCTCCATGCCATTACATTAGCTTTTAAATATCAGATCTGACACCATATTTATACTCCATCACATCAATCAGCAATCCTCACAACAACATCCATGGTTGGCTTGAGTTTGTTGTTCCATGACCTGCGGATGATATCTACTGCCTGTGGGTGAGTGACCTCCTTCAGACTCTCCCCATCTACTGACACCATCAACATTCCTGCCTGTAATAACAACAGTACAAATACATCATCAGCACCCCTGCCTCTAATAACATAAGTACACCATCAACATCCCTGCCTGTACTAACACTTGTAGAAGTACACCATCAACGTCTCTGAATGTGCACACAAGTATAAGTGACAGTACATGGCAGTGTGACTAACGTCACAGGACATACGCAGTAGGGTAGGCATTAGGACTCCAACGCACACTGAACTATTGGAAATCCCCCCGCCACAAGTTTAAATCCTGCCTATATTAAGATGGGCACAGCCCAAGTCAGAATGACCAGTGATTTTCATCAGAAATCACCAGAAATTTTCATCAAAAGTAGATCAGCTCAGAACTAACAGGTAACAGTCTCCTAATGCACCATCATGCATTGTTAGAACAATGAAGCACCTGAATAATGAAGTTACTGTATGACAACCAATCCCGAGGTGACTGTAAGAAACAATGTAAGAGTGACTGTGAGAACCAATGAGAGTGACTGTGAGAACCAATGTGCGAGTGACTGTGAGAACCAATGTGAGTGACTGTGAGAACCAATGTGCGAGTGACTGTGAGAACCAATGAGAGTGACTGTGAGAACCAATGTGAGTGACTGTGAGAACCACTGTAAGAGCGACTGTGAGAACCAATGAGAGTGACTGTGAGAACCAATGTGCGAGTGACTGTGAGAACCAATGTGAGTGACTGTGAGAACAAATGTGAGTGACTGTGAGAACCAATGTGAGTGACTGAGAAACAATGTGTGAGTGACTGTGAGAACCAATGTGAGTGACTGTGACAACCAATGTGAGTGACTGTGAGAACCAATGAGTGACTGTGAGAACCAATGTGTGAGTGACTGTGAGAACCAATGTGAGTGACTGTGAGAACCAATGTGAGTGACTGTGAGAAACAATGTGTGAGTGACTGTGAGAACCAATGTGAGTGACTGTGAGAAACAATGTAAGAGTGACTGTGAGAACCAATGAGAGTGACTGTGAGAACCAATGTAAGAGTGACTGTGAGAATCAATGCAAGAGTGACTGTAAGAAACAACGTAAGAGTGACTGTAAGAAACAATGTAAGAGTGACTGTAAGAAACAATGTAAGAGTGACTGTAAGAAACAAAGCAAGGAAGCAATCAGAGATTGTTCAATTGTATGCCCCCCCACCCCCCTCCGCTTTAATCTGACACTGCCCCGCCATTGTTCTGTTCTGTATTGGTCAGTGGAGGCCTAATTTGGATAATTATAAAAATTCTGTTTCAGTCAGTTTTTTCGGCATGCCTCGCATAATACATATTCCAAGTATCGACCAACAAGTAATAATACAATGTTTTGATGCAAGATGGTCGCCCGGGGCTTTCACCAAATCCAAATATGTGACCTGGTTATGAGACCTACATTCCTTGGGAGTATATTGTGGTGAAATTATGAAGCGATCGTGAACTTTGAATTTTGCACCCAATTCACTCTTTTTGGGGCAATTTCATACTTCAGGACCTATGTGGTCTGCTTTGGAATGTAGAATAACAATTTTATAGCCATTTTCCCAGTCCAAATCGGTTATGGACTGAGATCCAGCCTGGACAAATAAATATATCCCATTCACTTAGGTTTGATGAACAAAGGGCCATAACTCTTGAAAATATAACCGAAAGCAGAGGAACTTCACGCTGCACAACTATGGGGCATTGACCACATATCATGCAAATTCCATACTTGTCCATACAATATTAACCGAGATCCAGCCCGGACAAGTCCCAACTCACAAAGATTTCAAGAACAAAAGGGCCATAACTCTTGAAAATATACGCGAAACGCGGAGAACCTTCACGCTGCACAACTACAGGACACTGACCACATATCCTGCAAATTCCATACTTGTCCATACAATATTAACCGAGATCCAGCCCGGACAAGTCCCAATTCACAAAGACTTGATGAACAAAGCGCCATAACTCTTGAAAATATACGCAAAACGCGGAGAAACTTCACGCTGCACAACTACAGGGCACTGACCACATACCCTGCAAATTTCATAATTGTCCATACAATATTAACCAAGATCCAGCCCGGACAAGTCCCAATTCACGGAGATTTCAGGAACAAAGGGCCATAACTCTTGAAAATATAAGCGAAACGCGGAGAAACTTCACGCTGCACAACTACAGGGCACTGACCACATATCCTGCAAATTCCATACTTGTCCATACAATATTAACCAAGATCCAGCCCGGACATATCCCAATTCACAGACTTGATAAACAAAGGGCCATAACTCTTGAAAATATACGCGAAACGCGGAGAAACTTCACGCTGCACAACTGCAGGGCACTGACCACATACATGTACCCTGCAAATTTCATAATTGTCCATACAATATTAACCAAGATCCAGCCCGGACAAGTCCCATTCACAGAGATTTCAGAAAAAGGGCCATAACTCTTGAAAATTATACCGGAACTCGGAAAAAACTCTACACGGCACAACTACGAGGCAGTGACCACATTCCATGCAAGTTTCAATCCTGTCCATCAAATATTAACCGAGATATCGCACGGACAAGAAATTCGGACGGACAGACGGATGGATGGACAGACGGACGGACAAAGCGATCACTATATGCCCCCCTCTAATTAGAGGGGGGCATAACAATGTAAGAGTGACTGTAAGAAACAATGTAAGAGTGACTGTGAGAATCAATGCAAGAGTGACTGTACGAAACAAAGTAAGAGTGAATATAAGAAACAATGTGTGAGTGACTGTGAGAACCAATGTAAGAGTGACTGTAAGAACCAATGTAAGAGTGACTGTAAGAAACAATGTAAGAGTGACTGTGAGAACCAATGTAAGAGTGACTGTGAGAACCACTGTAAGAGTGACTGTAAGAAACAATGTGTGAGTGACTGTGAGAACCAATGTAAGAGTGACTGTGAGAAACAATGTAAGAGTGACAGTAAGAAACAGTGTACATGTAAGAGTGACTGTGAGAACCAATGTAAGAGTGACTGTAAGAAACAATGTAAGAGTGACTGTAAGAAACAATGTGTGAGTGACTGTGAGAACCAATGTAAGAGTGACTGTGAGAAACAATGTAAGAGTGACTGTAAGAACCAATGTAAGAGTGACTGTAAGAAACAATGTAAGAGTGACTGTGAGAAACAATGTAAGTGTGACTGTGAGAAACAATGTGTGAGTGACTGTGAGAAACAATGTAAGAATGACTGTAAGAACCAATGTAAGAGTGACTGTAAGAAACAATGTAAGAGTGACTGTGAGAAACAATGTAAGAGTGACTGTAAGAACCAATGTAAGAGTGACTGTAAGAAACAATGTAAGAGTGACTGTAAGAAACAATGTGTGAGTGACTGTGAGAAACAATGTAAGAGTGACTGTGAGAAACAATGTAAGAGTGATGTAAGAAACAATGTAAGAGTGTCTGTAAGAAACAATGTAAGAGTGACTGTGAGAACCAATGTAAGAGTGACTGTAACAATGTGTGAGTGACTGTGAGAACCAATGTAAAGTGACTGTAAGAAACAACATAAGAGTGACTGTAAGAAAATGTAAGAGTGACTGTAAGAAACAATGTGTGAGTGACTGTGAGAACCAATGTAAGAGTGACTGTAAGAAACAA
>JAVTVY010043399.1:0-21487 GCA_036873755.1 Hanleya hanleyi | reverse complement strand
TGTTTATGAAAACAAAGAGAAATCAACTCAACAGCCACTGTTTGGGTTATTTTCAGCAATCTTTAAACGAGGTCACCTTTAAACGAACAATTTCTGCATGTCTTGATGTTGGTGGCAATAGATTTAGACTTCTGCCTATGTTCTTCCAAGTCTAAGAAACAGAAATATACCATTAGCTTTAGTAACATTTGCAAAAATCCGAAATCGATCAAACTACTAAAATATCTAGCCGTAAAGGGGACGATCAGAATGCTCCCAGGGTTCTATTTGCATAGGTTACCGAACGATTGTTTGTTTTGAGGTTCATCAACCGACAGAGCTCCGTAATTATCGCCTAATTACCTCTGTTAACTCGGGACTATTTATTCAACCAACACAACTTATAAGAGACCTGCAATGATTGTGTATATATCAATAGATAGATATCTGATATCCTGACTAAGAGTGGGTGAAGCACTATACAGGTTAATCGGACAATGTTGAGTTACAAGATTAAGGTAGAGCCTGCCATAACTCGATAGACCTTTTCACCACGGATTCGGTAAATTTCACGTCCATTCGGAGAAGCATTCATCAACAACCAATCGTTTGCTGGTGGGTTGACAAGTCGGCTCACCTCATCGTTTTCTGTGTGCAGATTTGTCTCTGCCATAACAGAGGTATGTAGCAAATAATTACAACGAATGATCTTTGAATTGACAAACATTTTCTTTTGTAATAAAGCGTCTGTGTTCCAAGCTGCCATAAGTCTGCAACCGTCAGTGTATTTTTTGTTTTAATTTATGATCTTTTATCGGCAATAATTTCAAGAAATAGTGTCATTTCCGGTTGTGATCTCAAGGCAGAGGTCGCAGCACAGACGAGATTTGGCCCGAGATACAAAATGGCGACAGCGTCATTGACGAACGCCTTGACAGCATCATTTATTGATTTGAAGGAGGTTTATGGGAGAGGCCTTATTCCACAATGACTCCAGCATTTCAACATTACAAGTATTATTTCGTTTTTTGTCAAGTCAGGCCATGAGTACAAATCTGGAGGTGAAACACGCACGCCGTTGGCTGCAAGATTCTCTTTTTGCATTTTTTACAGCCCACCAGCAACTGGTTATTTCATTGGTCGAATCCAGCGTGCAATCGGGAGTTTCCGTTGACAACTTTTTCACGTTGTCGCGTCTTTCGGCTATTTTCCTTATGAAAAGGTCTATTGCGCTATATACCAAACCTCGCTTACAAGTATGTGAACCACCCACCCCAACGATCAGCTTAACGCCAGCTTAACGTCAACTTAAACTTAACGCCACGGGACAAACATTTGCCACCAAGTGTCCAGTCGTCCTCTGTTGACCTCTATTCTGTGAAATAAATATATAATAGGATCATCTCATGGTTAACATCACATAGTTACATTGTCAAACTCGGCAAATTCGCATTTCATTCGAATTTCATTGATTCCGTTCGTAGTATTATCTAGTACATCCCTATATATTATTAACCTTCAATAGATAAATCTACGTGCATTGGAATTATATCACAGTGTCGCTCCATACTAGGAAATGAATTGCCAAGATCATACCATTAATGTGCAAAATCATGGGAACGCAACGTCAGTTAAAACTCCGAGAAAGGGAGTGGCGATAGCTATATGATTTCGGATATATAGGCCTAAAACTGCAGGCCGATGAAAACGAATTTCTGGTTATACCTGTTGGTATTAAGCGCTGGAGAATGCTGGCGCACTTTTTTTTTTCCAACCATAGAATGTTGATATTGTATTATTATTTTTCCGAGAAGAACCTATCAATTGTAACTCCCAGTGACGCACCTGCTTGCTCCAGCATTGCATAATATCCTGTATAATAACGAAATAGAGAAAAGTATATTAAAAATTCCACACAATGGCCAATGGTGTCCTCACAATGTCATTGTCAATGATGTCCACACAATGTCATTGCCATTGGTGTCATCTCACTATACAAAACCAAAAGTCTGAAATTAAACATTGAATCAAATTTTTACAAGCAAATGTTCAATCCCTTGATATCGAGGAAGAAAGAGACATTCATTCGATGACTCTTTGATGTTGTATACTGAATCACCTACCAGGTGGTAATTTATGAGCACGTTCACACTGCATCAAATCATATAGGGGTGGGGAAATGTCCAGCTGGGGAATTACAAGCGTCTAGTCCGTCATTCATAATCCAGCCGTCGTCCATTAGAGAATATCCGCGTCCATAATCCAAAGACCTATTCCATTTCCATATAACAGTATTAGTCCTGGGTGGAGAAATGTCCAGGGAGGGAAATGTCCTAGGTGGAAAATTGTTCATGTGGGGAATTGTCAGGAGGTGAATGTACTAGTGGGGAAATGCCTGTATACTGTTCGGACGCCATCATGCGTGATTATTCACAGAAACTTTCCGGTCTGATTGAAATAAACCTCGCAATCCCCGAATATCCGGTTGTAGTGAGTAGTATGCAACTCGTCATGACGCATCTTGAACATATTGAACTGATTGAACTGTTCTCAATAGGTCAATGCCATGAGTGAAACCATGGAACTCCTTTGTGAGCCCTTAACTGAACACCGTCTGGTCACGGCCTCTTTGCTGGTGGAACATCATCCAAACCCTGAGATATTGCCATTGATGTTTTGGGACGGGGTGATGGATTCATTTTATGTATCACCACCAGATAGAAGTGTTCATTGACTATCCTTTCCCCTTCACCGGACTCCGATCTATACCCGCCCGGGTGTTTTCATCGTGAAAACAGCAAGCACATGGCAAAATTGCATCATAGCGGAGAAAATGTCCTCTCCATCTGTGTCCGTGATAGTACACCCTGTTCTTCAGAGCGAACCATCGGTCATGGTTGGTTCCTGGAGAAAATATGTGTGTACTAGTGATGACCATCATATTCCAGGATCGGCTACCGTTACACAAGGATATATGATCAGAACGACGTAACATGACACAGAAGTGACTACAGTGGAAAATGTGGCGAAAAATACCACGAAAAATATGGTAGAATGGGACATATGATCATGTCAATCACGTCTATGCCTTGAAATAAATGGTCGCTCTGACCATATTATCCTGACAATCCAGCATATAAAGGGTGGTCATCGAGACTGCGTTTCTTTGCCACGTTTTGTCCTAGCGCACATAGCAGTTCCATGACTGGACTGGGATAGAATTCTTTCGAAAGCTCTCCTGTATTCGGTCGTTCAGCAGGTGCTCATTGGTTTGAGTAGGTTGAGGTTTATGGATTAATGTTGCGGCGGGCGAAGGAAACGAAAATCATGAATATAAAGTTTCCTTTTAAGCAAAGGGATTACTGTTAAATGCGATGGAATAATGTATTCTAGTGCAGGCTTATTGCCGTAAGGCCCATTAGGAATCATTATCCCTTCAGGTGTTGGCTGCACTTTTGAGTGATATATGGGCGATAAATACGCATAAATACCAAGAAAATCTGGCCCGTAAAGCCTCAGAACTCAAAAAAGCCTTCCAAGATAAAAGTTATGTATTTACATTAGCATGGACTTTGTAAACCCTTTGGGTCTTTGCTATAGTAACGCGCTCTTAGTGGAGCTATTCATATTGAACTCATTATTTCCTCTTGGTGGATGCAGACTACAAGGGTAAATCGTCCCATTTCTAATTTTAGACAGCATATCATTGATGCCTACAAAACTAAGTATGTACCTGTCGAAGTATATTTTATTTTACCGAATACATCCGACAGAATGTCGAATATGCGCTGGTCGAATAGACAACTAATGTAACATATGGTGCCCATGCCTGGAGTTTGCTGGTCAATTTGATCGTCTTTAAAATGACAACATCTTTAGTAGAACGGTGCCATTTGCAGATGTGTACACCGGCACCGGAATATTATCCCGAATAATATTCCGAATACCCGAAAGTATTATCACGAGACCGGCGTTATATCCGACGGGTACATTCGAACCACTTTGTAAACAAGCAGAGAGAGAGAGAGAATTAAGGTTTAACGTCGCGTTCAGCAATATTTCAGCTATATAGCGACGATCAAGCAAATTTCAAGTAAACAACTTAGCAGTCCAACACATTAAAACATACACACGTTAAAAACTATTGCAACAAACCGATTTCTCTCAAATAACCTAAGATACAGTCTTCTTTCACCCGACTAAAAGATCTGCTAAAGTAGTTGTTCGATAAAAAGAATCTCTTACAATCTTAAAATCTATGCAGTCGATAAGAATATGTTTCACTGTGAGATCTTCGTTGCATGTATACTAGCATCTCATCTATAATGGCCATACCTGTGAAAGTTTCTGGTTCATGCTGCCCCAGTTCCAGTTATTGAAGAAAACTAATGTTTGAAATGTCCACGGTTTACTATTGGTGTTTGGTGGAATTACAAGCGTCTAGTCCGTCATTCATAATCCAGCCGTCGTCCATTAGAGGATATCCGCGTCCATAATCCAAAGACCTATTCCATTTTCCACATAACAGTATTAGCACCAAATTCAAAAAGACAATCATAGTATACACAAACATAGGCTTGTTTCCTGCAAGAGAGAAGCGGTCAACAGTTTTCAATGATGCCGGCAAGACATCATGATGTTCCAAAAATATCAAATCCGTATCGCTGATCAGTATTCTTAATCCATAATATTCGTTATAGAGTCGTCATCTAAAAAAGATGTATCTCAGTCACGCTTTGATTGTGACTGTTCATATGAGTACCATGAGGATCTTGAAGTACATGGGTTCATACGGCCCCTAGCCCCGGGTTAAGCGGAATTAGACACAAGTTACGAAACGTAGCGCCATAGATCTTGCACGCTACGTTCGTATTTTGCTATCAGCATGCGATATGTATCGCCAAATTTGAGAAACTTTGAGTGGAGGCGCTTGGTGGAATAGCCCTGTTTTATAAGTTTCTGCAACAATGTTTTGTGACGTTGATTAAAATCATCACATTTAACACAGGATCTAGCAAATGCTACTAAGCGAGATATGTATACGCCATATGCAGGTCCCACCTCCCAAAATCCAGATACATTGTGACTGATGCTTTGTGACGCTGTGCCTAAGTGGTCGTCAGATGGATGGATGGATGAGAGCATGTCCTTGAGCACTCCATCGCTCTGCGATGGGCACTGGTCGTGCGAACACACCGTTCAACCCGCCCTCATTCTCCCAACGGCAGAGTTTGTGACCTCCAAACCGTCGGTGAACACCTGACAATAGAGGATATACCACCTGATGCCATGAGAATGTCCGCCGTATACATGGTCCCTCTTATCAGTATCACACAGACACTGTGTAATTAAACAATCTACCATCTTCATGCTTACCAACACAAATCCATACCCTACCCTTCTCTTCTCGTCGTAATTGCATAAATATCACCTAACCTTAATTTTCCTTCTGTCAAGCCCATCATTCTCACTTATCTGACCGATATTTTCCTATATTGTGCAGATCGGAGTCTATTACTTCATCCAGAACGGATAAAGATCGCGGCCTTTTACCAGCTTTGCCCAGATGGGACTGAACTGGCAGGGACGGTGATGGCCTGTCGTCACTCGGCACGGTCTCGTACTATAATGTAGGATATAGAGACGACTCGCACTGGTAGGAATCCATATTGGCATCTATGTTGAAACTCCTTTCACCCACAACATCACGCCAAATCTCCAACAGCGCATGTCAACTGTAGGATTTCCGTTGCCGCGGAGATCGGCTTGAGATGAAAAAGCCAGGACAGACTACTCAATTTAGACGAGATCTTTCGGGTCAAGGGAAATATTCAATTCATTCAGATATATAATTCATCTCCTGATTAGGAAGAATTACAATGAAGACGGTGAGCGAACACACATCCTTCAATGTGAGCTGTGCTACACCTCCGGTGGATCACGGTTTAAATCCCTACACCATTAGTTGGCGAGTTCAGATGATTTCGACGTAATGGGCTTGAGTGGTCGAGAATTGGGCCTGTCGTGTGCATGCCGTAGCGTACATCAGAACTATGGAGAACACATCTTCCGTCTACTTGACAGTGACCTATACCTATACATTCTGTATAAGGTAAGTCAGCAAACACGAATAGTCACGGCACAGAGCAACAAAATACCCCATGGTACAGACGTGACCGACCATATGTTCCATGGCCAAATATTCTCAATTGACCAAATCTTTCATTGCTGCTTTGATCAGATTTCCATGAGGGGACTAGGGTAGAGTCCCTTCGACACCCCTCATATATTCAGTTGTCCTCAGACCTAGTTGATGTGAGTGGGCTGGTAAGGTTTAGAGGTTAATATTGCAGCAGACAAAGGAAACGGAAATCATGAATATAAATTTTCCTTTTGAGCAAAGGGATAACTTTTAGACTACCGGGGATGTCTAACCTTGGAAAATTATTGCCGTAGGACTCATTAGGATTCATTATCTCTTCAGGTGTTGTTTGCACCTTTAAGTGATATATAGGCGACACCGACTCTAAAATACCACGGAAAGTCTGGGGCGCAATCGTACAGAACTGTTGAAAAGGCTTTCAAATTGGAAGTTATGTATTTACATTAAAATACAATTTATGAACACACGGATTTTCGCTATGGCAACACGCGCTGAGCGAAGTGATCGCAGTTAAGTCGTTCTCTCCCTCTTGATGGATCGGCACGACAGGAACCAAATAAAAACGTTCCGTTTCTGATTCTAGACAAAAGCCTGTTCATATCTTCCTCTCTGTAAACTTTATGCAGGTAATTAGGAGATAGTATGGCTTGTTACGTTCTAATTCCTCAATGAGATGGATTCTGCATCTAATTCCTCAATGAGATGGATTCTGCATCTAATTCCTCAATGAGATGGGTTCTGCATCTAATTCCTCAATGAGATGGATTCTGCATAGCCTTATTTCAGATGGATAAGACCAGGTAAGACATATTTAAGATTTATCAGGAAACAGGAACCAAACGACGATTGTAGAATAATGATGAAATACACGAGGTTTATCCTTCTCCGGTAAAGTACGTATACAATGAGCAAGCCTTCTCATAACATACTTACCCTCTGAAGACATTAGATGTTATTGTCTTCCGAAGCAAGATGTTAACTGAGTATTCACATTGGATTTGCTGCAAAGTTTTATAGCATACAGTAAACAAAGCACTTGACATGACATGGAAATAAACACTTAAATGGTTGCGTGACAATGTCCAATCAGTGTTACTATTTCATCAGCTGAACGTTCAATACTGGCCAATCAAATACTGCACGCTTTATGATTTGTTCCAGTATACAGCCAAGTCATAACGTTAAGCATGACTCGTTAAAGCACTATCTCCAGCAGATTGGAAACTAGAATTATTTGAACTTCGGATCTGGAAACCTGACCTCTTAACCAGATCAGTTCCTCGATCAGTTTACTCTCAATGTTATACAGTTCCTCGTGTAAATGTACAAAAGTGAGTGTGTTCTGCTAGCTTCAGAGAATACATATTCCAACTCTCAATTAAACTGGACCATGATGCTCTGGCAGATTGTTATCTTTTAGCTCGTTAGAGCCGGACGACCCGGGTGTATGTACCGGAATTATGAACTGTACATACGGGTCAATTCAATAACAACCCTGTTATATATTACTGATATACGTGTATAAACCATGTTAATTAATGTAATATGTCATTCAAAACTAAGAGCAAAAATCTAAAATATTCCACCTGAATTGTTCAACATTCTGAATTCTTATACTTATAACTCCTTGTCATAGGAAAGTATAAGAAACCAGATACAATATTTAGGCAACCAATACAGTGTAACCTATATGGTGTCAGTCTATCTTAATTTTTCTGGCCTATTTGACAATCTGATAACGATGGGGTGCCAATCCAATCCAATGCATAGGACATTTGTGCATTATTTATTTGTGTATTCGGTTTAGCTTTGACGGAAAGGAAAATCAAGTCGGAAACCGTTACAAATTCAGCTCAGGAGAGGAGCATACAAAATTCTCCCGTATTACGAATTGCAGAGACCAAATGTTGGGAAATGTTGTTGTTGGGAATTGTTCTCTGCAATTCGTCATATATATATACTCCATGTTATGGAAGGGACACATTGTTCTGTGCGTATCATATTAAGTACATATGTTCCTATACCGAATGAGTTTGATGGAAGATCATTTTCCTTTCCTGGATGGATACATATTCAAAGTTATGCCAAATTGGCAAGAATCCTTCTCATTTATGCTTCTCAAGGTCATCCAGTTATCTCATATCGGGTGGATTAGAAAGGAACATAAAAAACTTGCCAACTATTACGTAACGAATGAACTTGTGTTTGCAGGATCCCTCTGTTTGAATTATCGCGACTTTGAACACATTGTGGAACTGACGAACAAAAGCTATCAGCACACACGTCACGATATTATTGGCGTTTTGGTGGGACTAATAGTTTTTGTGGGGGTTTTTTTGGATAAGAGTTGTGTAAACTCAATCAGAAAATAGAGCAAAATATATCTTGCAACAAACGCGCTTTTGATTTCAGTCATCAAGAGGAAAACGATAAGCGGAAGAGCTAAGCAGATTTTGTTCAAAGTATTGTTCATTGTACTGTAGATATTCGTGTTGTTCAAGGTATTGTTCATTGTGCTCTAGATATTCAGGCTGTTCAAGGTATTGTTCATTGTGCTGTATATATTGGGGTTGTTCAAAGTATTGTTCATTGTGCTGTAGATATTGGGGCTGTTCAAGGTATTGTTCATTGTGCTGTAGATATTCAGGTTGTTCAATGTATTGTTCATTGTGCTGTAGATATTCAGGTTGTTCAAGGTATTGTTCATTGTGCTGTAAATATTCAGGTTGTTCAAGATATTGTTCACTGTGATGTAGATTGTCGGGTTGTTCAAGGTATTGTTCATTGTGCTGTAGATATTCCGGTTGTTCAAGGTATTGTTCATGGTGCTGTAGATATTCAGGTTATTCAAGGTATTGTTCATTGTGCTGTCGATACTCGGGTTTTTCAAGGTATTGTTCGTTGTGCTGTAGATAATCGGGTTGTTCAAGGTATTGTTGATGACTTCGCTGTATATATTCGGGTTGCGAGATCACTCAACTGTTCATAGGCAAACAAAATAATCCAAACGGTTCGACATTTTTAGATTTCGGTTACCTCAATTAATTCATTCAGAATCACAGAAAAGATTTACGACTTCCTCATCCCGCCTAATCAATTTGGTACAACAAAACGAAGCACTTGTTTCAGCACCCAATAATTATTATACGTCATCACACTCATCAAACATCATGTTTTCAGATAAGAGAGCAGAGAATATGCCCTCGCCTCTGCATCACGTATTTGGGATTACAATACCAGTACCCAATTTTAAAGGAACAATTTATGCGTGTCTTATTTTCGACGGTGAAAGATTTAGACATTCACAAAGGTGTGAAATTGATATAACTAAGATAAGAAGACTACCAGAATACTCCCCGGCTTCCAGTTTCATGTAGGTTACCGTAACGATTTGTTGTTCTGAAGTCCCTCTCCGTAATGATCCCTTAATTACCTCTGTTAACTTGGGGCTATTTATTTAACTGACACAACATATAGGGGACGTGCAATTACTGTGTATACTCAACGAATAGATAGTTGATGCTTCCTGAGAAACAGTGGGTGGAGCATTATATGCGAGATGGAAAGTGACGTTAATCTGTGAATGTTTATCTAGAACCTACAAGGACTCGATTACGCTCCACTAACCTCTCGTTATGTACAACCCCCCCCCCCCTACGGTCACCCAATCACTATTCGTTTTGAAACAAACATACCCGTTGCCAACGAATGACTCATCTTCTTTTGTTGCCCTCTCTTCAGTGGAATAAATAATGTTCTTCTCAATAATGTTTGGTATATCGTAAAATTCAACAGATATTGGACTGCTGTTATCAAAAGGTCAACGATGTGAGTGGTGGAATAGATCTCTTAATGACGAAAGAATAAAGATTAATGACGAAAGAATAGAGATATTGGACAACTGTTCTGAAAAGTACACGGTGTGAATGGAGTAAATCTCTCCATGAAGAAAACTCAATGATATATGATTGCTGTAAGAGGTGAGAAAAGTTGATGTCTGGCGACTTGAAAGCAACCATGTGAATCCACAGGAAAGCCTTCTTCGGCACCGCACATTCAGACCAGAATACGGCGGATTTTAGGACGCGCTTTCATTGCAGGGGTTCATGTGGACACTATGAAGTAACCACACGGCCCTAGCATCGGCTTAAGCGGAATTATATAGGCTAGCTCGGGAGCTGTGATGACAGATCAACTTAAATGTCTCAACATGGGGTAAACATGGTAAATGCAAAAATACCCAGAGGAAGTAAACTCTAATACCCGACGTCGTGCAGTAAATTTCCCACCAAGAAGATAAACCTACATGCATTTGTCAATTGACATGGACAGAGGGAAGACCTCGGGGATTAACAGTCCACCAGCAGAATCCCACCATATACAGATAATAAATCGGTGAATTGTGTAAGCGGTGGCAAAAGGTGACGTATTGCAACTAAAAAGCAACCATATGACTCCACAGGAAAGTCTCCCTCGGCACCTCACATTCAGAAGGATTCTAAGACTTTGGTTTTGCTATATCAGCCGCGCGTTTCAAGATTTTTTACGGCTGTTCTCAAAAGGTAAACGACGTGGATGGAATAGATATTTTCATGGAAAAATATCAAATATATTGGATGACGTGAGTGGAATACAAACTCCTCAAGAAAACCCATAGATATTGGATTTCTGTTCTCAAAACTGCCAACGATGTGAGTGGAATAGATCTCTTCACGAAGAAGACTCGAAAATATTTGACTGCTCTCTCAGAAAATAAAAGGCTTGAGTAGAATACAAGATATTGAACAGCTCTTCTAAAGAAATCAACGATGTGACTGGAATAGATATCTTCATGTTGTTGTTCCAGAAAGTAAACGAAGTGGATGGAATAGAACTTTTCGAGAATAATGATCAAAGATATTGAATTAATGTGTTTAAAAGGTCTGCGATGTAAGTAAAGTAGATCTCTTCAAATAGACTGTTCAAAGATACTGGAAAGCTCTTCAAAAAAGATCGGCAACGTTAGTGGAATGAAACCCCCCCCCCCCAAAAGAAAACCCAATGATATGGGACCCCTATGAAGTGAGTGGAATAGATGTCTCAACAAAGAAAGATATTGGACTGCTATTCTCAAAAGGTCAACCACGTGAGTGGAATAGATCTCCTAATGAAGAAAGATCAAAGATGCTGAACTGCTGTCCTCAAACAGTTATCGACGTGAGTGAAATACAAGTCGACAAGAAAAAAGCTCAAATATTGAACTGGTGTTCTAAAAACATCAACGGCGTTAGTAAAATAGATAGCATCGTGAAGACATTGACGGCTGTTTTCAAAACGTTAACGACGTGGAGGGAATAGATCTATTTTTATTCAAAGATATTGAACTGCTGAGACAGTTCAACGACATGAGTCTTCATGAATAAAGCTCAAATATAATGGACTGCTGTTCTAAAACAGTTAACGGAGTTAGTGGAATAAATCTCATCATGATGAAAATTGAAATATACTTGACTGGTGTTTTTAAAGGATAAACGACTTGGATGAAATAGACATTTGTACGAATACAAGCGTCTAGTTCGTCATTCAACATTCAGCCGTCGTCCATTAAAGAATTTCCGCGTTCATAATCCAAAGACTTCATTCATGTAATACCATTAGCACCAAATTAAAAGGAAAAATCATATTATACATAAAACTAGGCTAGTTTCCTAGAAGAAAGAAGCGAGCCAGCAAGACATCATGATGTTCCAAAAATGTCAAATCCGTATCGCTGAACAGTTTTCTTAATCCATATGATTTTCGTTGTAAAGTCGTTATCTAGAGTATGATGTATCTCAGTCACGCTTTGATTGTGGCTGCTCATATCAACACAATGAGGATCTTGAAATAATACATAGGTTCATACGGCCCCTAGCCCCGGGCTTAGCGGAATTGAACACAAGTTACGAAACATACCGCCATAGATCTTGCACGCTACGCTCGTATTTTGCTATCAGCATGCGATATGTATCGCCAAATTTGAGAAACTTAGAATGGAGGCGCTTGGTGATATAGCCCTGTTTTATAAGTTCCTGCAATAATGTTTTGTGACGTTGATTAAAATCGTCACATTTAACACATGATCTAGCTAATGTTACTAGGCGAGATATGTAGGCCTATACGCCATATTCAGGTCCCCATGAAGAAAGACAAAAATATTACACTGCTGTTCTCAAAGATCAACGGAGGTGAGCGACGTTCGTAAAGTTAGACCGCGGTTCGCAGTTCGTTATTCGGGACCAGTCATTCAGCGACTCATAACAGCGCCCCTAGCAGCGCCTCCTGGCGTCAGATTTGGGATATGAATATGCAACGATATAGAGCGTGACATTCTCTCTTGCTTTGGAGTTCAAAGTACTCATAATAAAAAAAACAATACAGATTTTCATATCTGAGGAAATAATTGCTGGTCTCCTCGAATAATGAACTGCGAACTGCGAACCGCGGTCTAACTTTATAAACGTACGTGAGCGGAATATAACTGCTGTTCTGAAAGAAAATCAACGTCGCGAGTGGAATAGATCTGATGGTGACGAAAACAAGAGATCAACGATGTGGGTGGAAAATAAGTCATCGTTAAGAATGCTCAAAGATGGACTGCCGTGCTCGAACAAGAAATACACCTATGAAGATACACATACATACTATCCTGCTGTTCTCAAAAGGTCTAAGTTGACAGTAGAATCGTTGTATCCTTACAGGAGCTCTGATATGTATACTGTTTGGTCACGGTTTTAATATTTGTTTGGCGGAATGTCTTCTAAATGACTTAGACATTGTTTTGGGAAGGTGTGCCTATTTCTCTTGTATACCTGGTCTATTGTATAATGATCTGTTCTAGACAATGAGTCTATATTACCTATCCCTTCATTTTGTCCGGACTCCGATGTGTCAGTGACGGTGACCTCTGTTTTCCAGGTCAACCCAGCAGCCAGCGATTGTCTACTCAGAATAAGATATAGGTTACAACAATTACAACGCATATAAGGGAAGTGGGAAGAGGTGCCGACATACTGACAGAGCCACATGACTTCACAGTATAGTCTTCCGGTTAACCTTTTCTAAAGCACATACCAATAATCTAACGATTCGTGATATTTGTTGTATCTCAGGTACGCTTTTATTGTACCTGTTCATGTGGCAACTTGAATGACATGACCACACGGCCCCTAGCTCCGGCATAAGCGGCGTTAGATGCAAATCTATAGAGCTATGCTGGAAAGGCTCTGACAACTCGTATATTCGTGATTGGTAAGCTGTTTCGCTGTGACAACTCGTACACTGGGATTGGTGAGCTGTATCGTCGTCAGATGAAAATGACGGCATTTAACATAAAAGACTAGTCTGTAACCCCCGATGTCGACCCAGCATAAACTTCCCACACATGCCAACATATATCAAAGACCAAAAGGTCTGTACAGGGGGCGGGCCTCGGGGACGAAACGTCCACTGTTCTCGCCATATACAGGTAAAAATTACAACACATATAAGGGAAGTGGGAAGAGGTGCCGACATACTGACAGAGCCACATGACTTCGCAGTATAGTCTTCCGGTTAGCCTTTTCTAAAGCACATACCAAGAATCTAACGATTCGTGATATGTGTTGTATCTCAGGTACGCTTTTATTGTACCTGTTCATGTGGCAACTTGGTCACCGTCTCAGAGTATCCGAGTTCATGTCGTCTATGGCCAATTACCCACTTGACCATATCTTTCCTGGTTGTTTTTGCCATATTTCCCACAGTCGGTCACCACTGTGGCATGTTCGTCGCACTGACCGTATATCCTTGTATAACGGAGCCCGTATTTCCATGAGGGGGCTAGGATAGAATCCCTTAGAACGCCTTTAAGTGTATATTCATGTGTACTCAGACGGTCATTGGTGTGCGTGGGCTGCTGTCTTTTAGAGATTAATATTGCAGCAAGCGACGGAAACAAAAATCATGACTATAAACTCTCCTTTCAGTAAAGGGATAACTGTTAGACTAGCGGTGGATTAACGTTTTCCCGTGGAAAATTATTGCCGTAGAACCCATTAGGACTCATTATCCCTTCAGAGTTGACTGCACTATTGAGGGATTTATTGGCGATATAAATGCGCTAAAATACCACGTGAAACCTGGTCTGTAAAACCCAAGAACTGTTAAAACGCCTTTCAAGATGGGAGTTATGTATTTACATAAGAATACAACTTGCAATCCCATGGGGTCTTTGCTATAGCAACACGTGGAATGATTCCAATCGACACGACACAGGTGAAGTAAAAACGTCCTGCACCGCAATCTATTTATTGCACTGGTGTGTATATTCTACCCTGGATATCTAATTGGCTAACAGCGGGGATGTATAAAAAGGTTATATATGGACCTGTCCAAGTGAACTTAATTTTCCTAATACTTCAGACGGGGTTGAGATTCATGGTTTGATATTTTAGCTGGTGAAGGAAACGAACATCACTGATATAAATTCTCCTCCTTTGAGCAAAGGTATAACTGTTAGACTATACCGGTCTTCTGGTGGAGAATTATTTTCGTAAGACCCATTAGGAATCATTATGCTCTTTGAGTGATATATGTAGACGACAAATACGCTACAATACCGCGGAAAACCTGGGCCGTAAACCCCCAGAACACTTAAAAGGGCTTTCAAGATCGAAATTATGTATTTACGTTGGCATACAATTTGTAACCCCGCGAGGTCTTTACCATAGCAACACACTCTGAGTCAAGTGATTACAAATATACTCGTCTCCTTCCTCTTGATGATCGACAGACCAATGATCATGTAAAAGTGTTCCGTTTCTAATTTTAGACTGCCGTCTGTTCATATTTTTATCTGGTGGAAATACCCTATGATTTTCTAATTGGCAGCATAAAAAGGTTATGTATGGGCCTGTCAAACCGAAATTTCTTTCCCCCAATACCTCAGGCGAAATTTCGAACACGTGATGGTGGAATAGGAGTCTGGTTGGTAGACAACACAGACAATATTAATTGTGTAACCTATGGTGCTCATGTTCGACCTTCTGGATTTTGCTGGTCTATTCGAACGTCTGAGAAATAACAACATGTATGATAGAACGATGGCATTTGGACAACGCAAATGTGTCTCTCGCATTAATAAACCAAGTTACTAGTTCAGTAAAAGCATGAAATTCACATGTTAAACTAACCGATACCCGAATAATAGTCCGGCGAATTTCGGTGATATTCTGGTACATTGAACCCCTTTGTATCATTCCTGGTGGTTAGTTTACCAAGGTCATGAGCATAAAAAAGGATTTTAACCACGTTTCCTTCAGTAGTGGAAAATTAGTCAATCACTGTAGTCGCGCGCAGACTTGTACTATACAACTATGTATTCGGCTTTTCTTGAAACTCAACTACTTAGATAAAGGACTGGACATCATTAATTTACTTCGAATCCTGAATGATCCAGAGGTACGCAACGCTGTACCAAACTATTTCAAGTTCACAGAACCTTCTTGCATTTCATATAAGTATACTAAATCTATAGCCACCAAAATATTCAATTACTCCAATGTTGTCAAGGAGTTTGACTGGAACTTATACACGTCAGGAGGCTATAGTTGTGATTGTGAATTATCGAACTTTATCTATACACCATGCAAACATATTGTGACTGGTGACCTTGATGTGGTGAGTGATAAGGATCTGAAATTACTCCTGATGAAAGGACCTAAATATAGAGAGCCAAGAAGAATAAATCTGAAGGCTGACCAGAAGATAGTCCTGTCTGCATTAGAACAGTACGTTATTGATTGGTCTAAGCGAGAAAAAGTTGAACCTACAGTACTCGCTGATTGGCTGGACCTCACCAAGAGCAAGGTCGTTGAAACAATCCGCCATATTGACAGAAGTACTCTTCCCCAAGCAAAACAAGTACTGAGAAACGTCAATTCGCAAGAAGTTCTAGCAAATCTCCAGAGTAAATTCGTCATAGTCCCAGCAGACAAAGCTCCGAATAATATAATATTCATATGTAAATATTACTATTACCAGGTGCTGGTTAAAGAATTGAGTGTAGACATATCTTCATCAAATACGTCTACTTACTCCCAAACTGCATTTACTCTGGAAGATTTATTTAACAATCACAAAAAGTTTCTCAGGGAAAGAGGTATTGTCTTCCAACCAATCATAACGACATACCAAAAATATACTGGACTCCCAAAATGCATAAATCACCATACAAAGCTAGATTCATAGCTGGTTCTAGAAGCTGCACCACCAAGCTTCTTTCAACCCTATTGACGAGGGCCCTTCAGGAGGTAAAAGCATTTTGGGAAAGGTATTGCGGCACTATTTCTAAGAACTCTGGCGTTGAATGTATGTGGATATTGAAAAACTCAAAATGTCTTACGGAAGAACTTGATGCTAAAGGTCACATACCGTACAGACATGTATCCACATGGGATTTCTCGACTCTCTATACTACAATCCCTCATCAGGACCTTATTGACCGTCTAAGTTCATTAATAGTATCTGTGTTCAAGAAAACTGATCGTAGATATATTAATGTCGGAAGCCATAAAGCATTCTTTAGCTCTACTACATACAAGAGATATCATTCATGGGATGTTTCTTTGTTTATAGAGTTGCTTGAATTTCTCATTAAAAATATCTATGTGAAATTTGGCAACACAATATATCAGCAGCATATAGGTATTCCAATGGGTACTAATTGTGCACCCCTGTTGGCTGACCTGTATCTGTTCTCTTATGAATATGACTATATGCAGGCGCTTTCAAAAACCGATCCATTCAAAGCCCGTTCCTTCTCATTCACCAAACGCTATATAGACGATCTTCTCGCTGTGGATAATCGCTATATAAATGACGCAGTGAAGGATATATATCCACCTTCACTGGATTTGAAGGAAACTACAGATAGCCCTACAGGCACATCTTATTTAGATCTCTATCTCTATAAAAATGAAGCGGGCATTCTCTCTCGTCGACTTTATGACAAAAGAGATGATTAAATTTCGACATCGTAAACTATCCGTTTCTGGATAGTAATATTCCAGTGGGACCTGCATATGGCGTATACATATCTCGCTTAGTAGCATTTGCTAGATCCTGTGTTAAATGTGATGATTTTAATCAACGTCACAAAACATTGTTGCAGAAAGTTATAAAACAGGGCTATTCCACCAAGCGCCTCCACTCAAAGTTTCTCAAATTTGGCGATACATATCGCATGCTGATAGCAAAATACGAACGTAGCGTGCAAGATCTATGGCGCTACGTTTCGTAACTTGTGTCTAATTCCGCTTAACCCGGGGCTAGGGGCCGTATGAACCCATGTACTTCAAGATCCTCATGGTACTCATATGAACAGTCACAATCAAAGCGTGACTGAGATACATCATTCTTTAGATGACGACTTTACAACGAATATTATGGATTAAGAATACTGATCAGCGATACGGATTTGATATTTTTGGAACATCATGATGTCTTGCCGGCATCATTGAAAACTGTTAACCGCTTCTCTCTTTCAGGAAACAAGCCTATGTTTATGTATACAATGATTGTCTTTTTGAATTTGGTGCTAATACTGTTATATGGAATATGGAATAGGTCTTTGGATTATGGGCGCGGATATTCTCTAATGGACGACGGCTGGATTATGAATGACGGACTAGACGCTTGTAATTCACACATGCGACAAAGGAGGATGCCATTAAGGGAAGATAACTTCTTCAAATGAAAACCTTCCCATAACTTTTAGGTAAGTAGCAGTGTTAACATGAAGATAAGGGGAGACAATCCGATAGTGAATAACGACATGAAAGTTTACAAGCTAAACAAAGAGAAAGATGAAATCGTGTAGTTTTTGCAATGCTTTATTCATCAAATACGCTTGAGTATATAAAAATCAATTATTAATCGATAATAAGCGACGCAAACTAACATTTACTGCACATCTGCAAATAAAATAATTGAAAATTATCGCTTTTGGCTTCATTCATCGTGTCCATGCATCTGCATGTGTGCTTGAGCATAACAACTGAGCGCCCATTTGCTATTTGTACTGCACATGTACTGCATAGGTGCGATGCGTACTATACTTTCTGCGACTGCGCGATGTGTACTGCACATTTACTGCATCTGTGTGACTCTCACTTACACATTATTGAGATTAGGCTTCATTCGTCATGTCCATCTGTATGTGTGCATAAAAAAGAAACGTTCATGTGCGTTATGTAATGCACATTTACTGCTCATTGCACATGTACACTAAAAGCGCAGTCTCCTGTTCATTTTAGCATCTCACGTAGGTAAAGAAAAGTCAGCCTATTGAAAGAGCATTATTCAACATTGTGTTTCCATGTTACTTTAACTTCTTGACAGATTCAGATTCTGGTACAATCTGAACTATTCTGTTGGCGGTTAAACCTGTAGCACACATCGGATGCCTAGAGTTTATCTTTATGTATAGGCGCCTGGTGCAACATTTGATGTTCTGCCGTCGACGTTCATGCACAATATTCTGCATCTCTAATCGCAAGAACGTTTCGTATGACCATGCACAACCTCAAATATAAGGTCAACGCTATTTAGTATCTTGACAAAGAAGCTGTCAACGATTTTTGATGATGGTAGCAAGCCAGTATACTGTGCCCCATTATATAATACACTGTCACTTATGAATGTTTGGATGTATCTCAGTCACGTTCCGATTTAACTTGAGTAAACTTAAATATTATAACTATGACATTGGCCAATCGCCAATACAGTTCAAAACGGCAAGCACGGGTCGTACATTGGAGACGGTGACTTCCCTGGGTTCTTCTGTCAGTCTGTTAACTTTTCTTGTCCATGCTATAACATCCATCCCAGGTTGTGGACTGGTTCTATACTTTGGATATGCATTACCCTTGTGGTGAATAAGACAATAGCCCGACAATGATCGCGCTATAACTCCAGATCAGATTGTGATGACAATTCAGGTACACCTCAAATTTAAGGCAATCAAGAAATGTATTGATTTCGAGCTATGTCTTCCCGTCCGTCTGTTTTATAACTTTTTTTTTTGGTTTTTTTTTTTGTTTTTTTTGTTTTTTTGTTTTTTTAGTACAAACCCGTAGGCATTTATTTATGATTTCAGCAGCCACGATTTTACATTGCCCTATACAGGCTCACGTGGCTATGAGGTAAAGAGCTTATTATTAGGATATAACAGTTCTTCAATAGAAATTATCTTTTTATACCTGCGGTAACTTATGCCCAAATAAACATCCCTTTGAAAATATATATACAAGTAGGCATACATTCATTGTTGAGCCGCCGTTACGCACACATAATTGCACTAAATATATATCCTCAAACATCATGCCTCTGTGATGTCTGTCAGGGGCCCCCATTTCTTGATAAACTGTGTCATGTTCTTATTTTGTGTAGCAATAAATTTTTCAGTTTTTCTTGTTTTTAAAATAAATGCTTTAGTTACTTCCCAACACGGCCGCCTTGATACCCTTCTACAATTGTATATACTGTTTTTTATCAATAGGATTAGATGACTTAAAAGAGGTGTAGGGTGTTCTGCACTTTTGTTCATTGTTCATTGCGAGATCTCCAGTTCCAAGGTATACTGCACCATACTTTGGATGTGCCCTATCCACGGGATAAAGAAGATACCTCTTTGATGGACCTGTCCAGGCCATATTCTAATGGCATCAGATTATATACTTCCTCCTGTCCGATATACCCTTTGATTGCATTGGGATTAAAACCGCGGCGCGCAGCTTTTCTGCGCATGGCTCTATAATGGTCTGCTCTTTTCAAATACTTGAATATCTAATTTGTTAGTTCTTCTAAACGATTTAATGGGTGTTTTTCCGTCTGTCTCGTTTGCAGATACAAGCTTTCTGTGTTGATCAAAATCGTTAAAGACTGAATTCGCATGCGAGCAGCGTTTTTTAGCTTTGCCAATGAAAGAATGCTAGAAATAATTCGAAAGAGAACATTGTTCAGATCGTCTATCTTGGATCTTTTCCCATCTATGAAAAGTCCCTGAAAAATTCCCAAAGAAATGCTAATTATGAAGAGTGTTTTACTGTTACTAGTTTTAATGGCTCTGGAATTGAAAAACTTCTTTCGGAAGAACTTGATGCGAAAGAATAAATACTGTACAGATAGGTATCCGCATGACATTTCTCGACTCTCTATACTACAATCCCTCATCGGGATCTTATTAACCGTCTTAGTTCATTAATAGTATCGGTGTTCAAGAAAACTAATCACCGAAATTAATGTCATAAGCCATAAGGAATTCTTTAGCTCTACTACATACAGGGGATATCATTCATGGGATGTTTCTTTGTTTATCGAGTTGCTTGAATTTCTCATTATATCTGTTTAAAATTTGGCAAAACAATATATCAACAGCATATAGGTATTCCAATGGGTATTAATTGTGCACCTTCAAAAGTACTTTCAAAAACATATCCTTTCAACCCTCGTTCCTTCTCAGTCACAAATCGCTAGATAGACGATTTTCTCACCGTTGGGAGAACTCACTATATAAATGACGCAGGCAATGATATATATCCACCTCCACTGGATTTTAACGGCAGATCATATTTAGACTATATCTATAAAACCGAAGCGAGCTTTCTCTCTCGTCGACTTTATGACAAACCAGACGATTACAATTTCTATCTGGACATTAATATTCCAGTGGGGCCTGCATATGGCGTGTTTATATCTCGCCTAGTAGAATTTGCAAGATCTCGTGCTAAATGTGACGATTTTAATCAACGTCACAAAAAATTATTGTTGAACTTAGAAACAGGGCTATATCACCGAACGCCTCCACTTAAAGGCGGTATGAACCCATGTATTACAAGATCTTCATAGTGTTCATATGAACAGTCACAATCAAAGCGTGACTGAGATAGGTAATATTTTAGATAACGACTTCACAACGAAAATCATATGGATTAATAATAATGATACGGATTTGATATTTTTGGAACACCATGATGTCTTACCGACATCACTGAAAACTGTAGACCGATTCTCTCTTGCAGGAAACTGATCTATTTTTATGCTTACTATGATTTATTCTTTTTATTTAATTTAACTTAATTTTAGTTATATGAATAAGGTCTTTGGATTATGGACGCGGAAATTCGTTAATGGGCGACGGCTGAATATTGAATGAGGGGCTAGACGCTTGTTTCGTGTCATCAGCCACAATATCTCGAGTCTTCAGAAGGTGTTATATGTAACACCATCAAGGTTCTGTGACAAACAGGTTTACATCCTCGGGCTTGCAAATGGGTTCTATTGTTC
>JAVTVY010043398.1:0-20639 GCA_036873755.1 Hanleya hanleyi | reverse complement strand
AGTTAGTCCGAACCATTGTACGCGGTGCGGACCCTGCTCTCGTGTGCTGTCTGTGCGAGATTGGACTCAATATCTTAAAGGCAACGTACCACTGACTCCGGCTCAGAAGACCAAGTTGACCAAGCATAAGACAGGTCTCCGAACCTTAGTCCAGAAGCGAGTGTCTCAAACACAAAAGAAAAAGGTGTTACAGCAAGGCGGATTTCTCGGGGCCATCTTAGCACCGTTGGCCGCTTCCGTGTTGGGTCCAGTATTGGGTGGACTCTTCGGCCGACAATGAACCACACGAAAAAAATGGTCCTCGTCGAACCTCGGCTGCTTCAAAACCTTCAATCGCCCTACCCTGTCCCTTCTACGGTGAAGACGATAAACACCCTCGATGGAGAAATGCAACAGATCTTACAGAGACCGGGGTTAAGCGATAGTGAGAAAGTACAACGGTACAATGAGACGCTTCAGCGGTACATGACGTTCATGGACCAATACAAAACCCTCTCTGCTCCACCACCACCACCATCACCACGTGACACACCGCCGACCTCAGCACCGCTCCAACAGCCGGGTGGAGTACCTTCCACAGACCCACAGTGGGTCGAAGACGAAGTCCTGAAGAGTGTACCTGCCTCGTTCAAGAAACAAGCTGGCCTGGTATTGCAACGGATGAAACAGAATCCTAACATGACTTGGAATGATAAGGCGAACTCCTGGTACAGAATCAGGTGGTCCCCGGGATCCACATGACGGATTTAGTGAATGACCTGATGCGTCAACGCAGGACGCACACGAATCCTCGAGGATGGGAGGTCTTCGCTCAAGGCTTGAAAGACATGCATGTACCACAGGAATTGGTGGGGAACCCTCAGCGCTGGGCCTTTATGCAGAATGTGAGTACACCACCAGAACCTTCTTGGGAAGCCGACTGGGAACCGGAGTCACCTCCCACATCACCACCACGGCGGGCACCTACGTTTTCACCCCTTTTACCACGCCACCCCCTGCAACCACCAAGAGCTAAATCACCGCGACCATCACGACGATTAGCGCCCAAGGCCTGGGAGAAGTATTAAAACCAACAGCAGCAGCAGGACAGCTCAGTCATCATGCTTTACCTCACCCTACCCAGTAACAGCTCGGCTGATGTGTTTCCTGACAACACCTTGACCAAGTACGTGACCCAGTTACCGCAACCGTTGCATTTACCTGGACGCTGGGAATGTAGACTCGTGGATATCCAATACCCCTACTCGTGGTACAACGTGCGAGCCAATGAAGTATGGTACGAGGTGACCTACGAAGGACAAAAAACTCGACTCAAACTACCCGAAGGTCAATACGATACCCCCAAGGAGTTCATGGGTGGACTGAGAAGTCTGATGCATTATAAGTCTCTACGAGACGTCACGAATACTTCAAAACCCATCAAATCTTTCCCCTTCAAAAATCATGTGGGCTTCGATTACAACGCACACAACGACAAGGCCAATCTCACGCTCAGCCCCAACGTGAGTGTCGAACTCAGTGCTACCCTACAGCAAATGCTGGGTTTCAATTACCAGGGGTACGCTGGCCCCACCGGCGAGATAGCCCACATCCCGATGGACATGCGTGGTGGTATGTATGGCCTGTACGTCTCGGACGTGGTCGATGCACACATTGTCGGCGACAGCAACGTACCTCTACTGCGCGTCTGCCCCGTGAAAGGCACGTATGGAGCTCAAGTCACCCACAGTTTCAGGCATATCGTGTATCTACCGGTCAGTCAGACCGATATTAGCTCCATCGTCATCGATATAAGAGACGACACGGGACGACCGGTGGCATTCGAACGGGGAAAAGTGGTGCTGACACTTCATTTCCGTCAAGTCCGAGCGGTTCACTTTGCATAATGAAGGTGCCTTATCAATGCCATACAGCCAGTTACGTCGATCATTACACCAAACAGGCCGGAGGTAACTTTCCTGTCTTTGCGGGTACACGCATGCAACGAGGCCATGGACTGGGGAACATACTCGGGAGCATCGTCAAAACGTTTCTGCCCTTGGTGACGCGTGGGGTCAAAGCGATCGGCAAACAAGCGGTGCGCAGTGGACTGCAAGTGGCCGGTGATGTCTTGGGGGGTACGGCACCCAAAGAATCCTTGAAACGGCGGGCCAAAGAAGCGGGAGGCGTCTTGGTGGCCAAAGCACAACGCACCGTAGGGGATAAAAGAGCTGCCCCACCGAGACCACGCACCAGTCGACGACCGACCCAGCGACGACGCACATCGAAGAAGACCAAGGATATCTTTTCTTAAAGATGGCTTTCATCCATGCCGAGTCGTGTCCTTCTACCAACAGTGAATTTGATTTATGGACCGTCCCAGCTACTCAGACCAGTGCCGAAGAGGGTCAATGGGTGGAACATATGCCCCTTTCCAGCATTACAGCCACAGGCCCCATTGAATTCACCATCACCAACGCAGATACGACCTACCTGGATTTAGCCCATACGTACCTATATGTGAAAGCTAAAATCACCAATAAAGATGGGACACCCCTGAAAGAAGATGCACCCGTGGGTCCAGTGAATCTCTGGCTTCATTCGCTATTCCAGCAAGTGGATATAGCCCTGAGTGATAAACTGGTGAGCGCCTCGACGAACACGTGCCCGTACCGAGCCTACATCGAAACACTGTTATCCTACGGGCGTGACGCTAAAAAGTCGTATTTGACAGCCCCGTTGTTCTACCGAGATACCCCAGGCAACATGGAAGCGAGTCCTGATAACGCCGGCTATACGGAGAGAGTGGATGCCACAGCAGAGAGTCACTCGGTCGATATGATGGGACGTCTGCATGCGGACTTATTCATGCAGGACCGATACCTCTTGAATGGAGTACCTGTCAAAATACGACTAGTGCGCGCAACGCCTGCGTTTGCCTTGATGGCCGCGAATGAGGACCTCGAGTATAACATTGTCATCCAAGAAGCAAGTCTGTTTGTACGCAAAGTGAAACCCAGCCCAGGTGTACAGTTGGGGCACATCAGAGCCTTGGAGAAAAAACCAGCCCAGTACCCGATTCGACGAGTACAGACCAAGTTGTTTTCCGTTCCTAAAGGCAATATGATTGTGAATCAAGAAAACCTGTTCCTGGGGGATTTGCCCAAGCGTTTAACCCTAGCCTGTGTGGAGAACGTGAGTTATAATGGGACTCTCTCGAGGAATCCGTTCAACCTAAAAGCGTTCAACATCAATTTCGTGGCCCTGCATGTGGATGGCCAACAGGTACGGCACGCCCCTTACAACCTAACTTTGGAACGGACAATTACATCCGGAGCTATCTGAACCTCTTCACAGCAACTGGCCAAATCAACCAAGACGAGGGAAATATGATCAGTCGAGACGATTTCGGCAAAGGATACACATTGTTCTGTTTCGATCTGACTCCCACCTTAGACAACGATCATCAGCTGAGTCTCGTCAAGAAAGGCAACTTACGCTTGGAACTGCACTTCGGGACACCTTTACCGAAAACCATCAATGTGATCTGCTACGCTGAGTTTGACAACATCATGCAAATCGATAAAAGCCGTAACGTGCTGTGTGACTTCGCCACCTAACATGGATACAGACCAGATAACCACGGTGCTGGAGACTGACCCAGGAACACGTAGGGTGTTTCAAGGAGTGTTCGCCCGAGACGTGTTCCCATTAGACCGTGTGTATCCAGCTGCTTACGTCCTGAATACAGACCCGATGGATCGGCCCGGTCAACACTGGGTGGCCGTGTACTTGACAGAAGAGCAGGGTGAATACTTTGACCCGTACGGCCTACCACCCCTCCATCCCGATTTAACAGACTTCATGGATCAAGGCACAGAGACGTGGTGTTGGAATACTAAAACGTTGCAAAGCCTGGACAGTATGGTGTGCGGACAATATTGCTTGTTTTACCTGTACCATCGATGCCGGGGAAGACCCTTATCTACCATCGTCCACATGTTTGACGACTACCCCAAGGCCGAGGACCGAGATGTACTCGTCTATGACTGGGCCGCCCATCATTTCAATGTACAAGTCCCGTTCTGGGCTTGAATTCTTTCAATGTACATACGCCCGCTGTTCTGGGCTTTAATTAATTACAAGCCCCTTGTTCTGGGCTTCAGTTTTCACGTGGTTGTTCTCACGTTGTTGTTCACTGAATAAAAAAATGAGATCTCACCAAAAAAAAAAAAAAAAAAAAACCTGTGTTGTGTGTTTTATTCATAATGCATCTGAAGATTGAGTCAAACTGAAATCAGTGGTGTAGGATGGGGCCAAAATATCACCCATCAAGGTTAGAATGCAAGCGCACTATAGTAAAAAATAGAGAGCCAATGAAATCAGCCCACAGACCAAGTACGTATATTTGGTCTAGGTTTGGAGCGGGCGTTTCATTGAGGTGCGTGTATACGGTGAGTGAAGAGACTCGTCCAACACGTATAGATTATGACTATAAGTTCTTTGTATTCTTCGAATGAAATCAGCCCACAGACCAAGTACGTGTTTTTGGTCTAGGTTTGGAGCGGGCATTTCATTGAGGTACGTGTATACGGTGAGTGAAAAGACTCGTCCAACACGTATAGATTATGTTGATGACTATAAGTTCTAGGTAACCCATCAAGGTTAGAATGCAAGAGCACTATAGTAAAAATAGAGAGCCAATGAAATCAGCCTACAGACCAAGTACGTGTCTTTGGTCTAGGTTTGGAGCGGGCATTTCATTGAGGTACGTGTATACGGTGAGTGAAGAGACTCGTCCAACACGTATAGATTATGACTATAAGTTCTATGAGCATAATGCATGAAAGTGGCTTTGAACACCGTATTAGCCAATCAGTGGCCTAGAATGGAGCCAAAGGTAACCCATCCATGTCCAGAAAAACATTACCCGGGTGTACAAGAACCCAGATGTAGGCGCGGACGTCAGCGAAAGCACACCGTGAGTACCCCAATTCGATTGGCTGATTGTTCGATCGCTGATTGGTTCTTTTTCTCGACCGCTGATTGGCTCTTTTTCTCGACCGCTGATTGGTCCAAATGGAACTGCCCATCTTTCCCAGGTTCATCTAGAATCCCCTTTTTTTTTGTGCTCAAGCTCTGACTATAGCGATACCGCAACATTGTCTCATTGGACATTGGACCGTCTGACCTGGAGGTGACCCTTTGACCTTGTACCTCAATTCGATTGGCTGATTGTTCGATCGCTGATTGGTTCTTTTTCTTGACCGCTGATTGGCTCTTTTTCTCGACCGCTGATTGGTCCAAATGGAACTGCCCATCTTTCCCAGGTTCATCTAGAATCCCCTTTTTTTTTTTGTGCTCAAGCTCTGACTATAGCGATACCGCAACATTGTCTCATTGGACATTGGACCGTCTGACCTGGAGGTGACCCTTTGACCTTTTGACCCGCGTCCGCGCGCGCACTGCCGGGGATGACGCGGGATGACGCGCGCGCGCGCGCGCGCTGCGGGGCGCTGGGGCGGGGCGGGAAAACACCCCGGCGGTTGAACATTGGAACTCTTGTGGGTTTGGAGGATGAACATACGGACGTCTAAGGGAAAAAATTGGAACTCTTCTATGTTTGGAGGTAGTGTTTAGTGAAAACCCGGAAGTGACGTGACAACCCACGTGACCTGCGTATATACTCCTGTAAAATAGAGCCGATTTTATTTCTTTGGAAGGGGCAAGGTCAATAGGACTTGCGCTTTTTATACTACTAAACTGTGAAGTAGATTACATCTTACATAGGCCTTAAGGCCGTGATATGCATATGAAGTATTCTGGGGCATGGTCAGTACTTCCCAATTTTCCCTTCGTCTACTACTCGCCGATTTTTTTGATTTTTTTTATTATTATTTATTTATTTATTTATTTATTTATTTCCTCGAGAGCTTTAAAATAAGACCTCACTCTACCCAATCGGGCCACTAGTGCTCCACCTAGACTCCAACATGTCCACCCCGTATGGATTTATACATACTAATATCCCAGTATATAAGTGTATATGGGTCTATATGGATCTATATACAAGCCTACGCGGTACTTTCATAGTTTTTTCCATCGTATTCTACATGATCAACCTCATAGCTCATAGTAAAAGCCATAAAAAGAAAACCGACCACCCCTATACCCATACAGGCCAAATATAGCGGACATCATCTTCGCCTGGGAATTGGTCTAGTCCGAGTTGTCTCCCTTGCACCAAAGCGTATAGATGGGACTGTGGTTTGGCTGGCGCGATTATCCGGGCAAATTGACCTTGAGCAGCCATTTTTTTAGCGTTTGTTACAATTTTCTTGCTGTTTTACCGCGCCCCGGGTAGGCATACGGAGGACGATTTCACTGATCATTGTGTTGTTTTCTGAGCTGGGGAACATTCTCTGTCGCAGTTTATAACGGAACTTTCTTCCTTTCGGTGTCCGCTGAGATCAATAATGTGACGAAACTCTGCATCATTCATCACCTGCATGTATACCCGTCACACGTAGACTGTAATCGAGGGAGTGTGCTGTGTTGTGTTCGAGCGGACGCATAAATTTGTATGATATCAGACAGGAAACGTGAAAATTGATATTCTTTCACAGATTTCGAAGTGTATACAGTTCTGGTGAGCTGAACGCAGCCTTTATGAGCAGCGATTGAACGATGATGTAGGCCACCGAACAGGTTTTGTGGAATCAACATTCTGTAACACTCCCCCCCTCCCCCCTTGACTGGAGGGATTTTATCGGACATCTGCAGTACGGAACGCTATTTGTTGCATACATTCGCTTATCGTGGCAGTCCGTATAATTTGTCAATTTTTGTGTTTGGTTTCGTGAGAGAGGACGACATTGGTTTTCATCAGTGCAAAACTCCCGCCCCCCGACCCGCACCACAACAGTGAAAGCTGGTGGATGAAATTCTACTCCACGGGAACGGTTGGTGATACCCATATTTTTTTAGCATACGAATGCATCGTGATGAAGGCTTCATGGTGTGTTATACCCACCTAGGAAAAAAACAGCCCCAGATCATCTGGACTAAACTCTTTTATCAGGTAAGCTAGACTTTAGTACTATACTTGCGTTGAAACCCATGCAGACAACCTATTCAAATTTCAATGCATTGGCAACATAGCGTCGCACGAAATATACGCGCCCCTGTTGACCAGGATTTTTTTATACTCCCACAACAACAGACAATTTGAAGACAATTTTCTAGCGGGGTGTTTTCTTGAACATAATTGCTGTAATATACTCTTCTTTTTGTGGACGCTAAATATAGGGGAGAAAATGGCAACATTGTGACCAAACCATAACAGTTGACAGCTGTAAAAATAGATACCGTGGCATAAATTAGAGAGAGCATTTCAGTACACCTCAAAAAAATGAAACCTGGACGGGTATCCTTCATCTCGAGGGGACGCAAGTTCGATTCTTGCTTTCATTATGTGAGTATGTGTTGGACATGTGATCTTTAAATTTTATTATCATCAATACACCTAAACGGTATAGTTCAACCCCACCCCCAGCCCAACCTATGCCCCTTCATGAATGCTTCACATTGATACCTCACTCGACCCCACTGGACCAGTAGTCAATCCCCTAGCTCCAAAAAGGCTATTTCCATACCCTTCGGCCACCGCGCATGCGCAGAATGCCGATACTTCAACCCCACACCCAGCCCATCAGATGCCCCTTCACATAAGCTTCACTTTGATACCTCACTCGACCCCATCGGTCCATTAGTGGCTCCCCTAGCTCCAAACCGGCTATTTCCATACCCTTGGGTCACCGCGCATGCGCAGAATGCCGATATTTCAACCCCACACCCAGCCCATTACATGCCCCCTCACATAGGCTTCACATTGATACTTCACTCGATCCACTGGACCAGTAGTCAATCCCCTAGCTCCAACACGGCTATTTCCATACCCTTCGGCCACCGCGCATGCGCAGAATGCCGATATTTCAACCCCACACCCAGCCCATTAGATGCTCCTTCATGAATGCTTCACATTGATACCTCACTCGACCCCACTGGACCAGTAGTCAATCCCCTAGCTCCAAAAAGGCTATTTTCATACCCTTCGGCCACTGCGCATGCGCACAATGCCGATATTTCAATCCCACACCCAGCCCATTAGATGCCCCCTCACCTAAGCTTCACTTTGATACCTCACTCGACCCCATCGGACCATTTTATCTAGGGACTACTTTTTCCCGAGACCGAATCACCGCCAGACATGACTGCATCACCGCGGATGAATACATTCTTGCACTCACTCACACCATCCACTATTGCCGCCATCTTGTACCCAGCACCCACCACACGACACAAAAACAGGCCGCCATCTTGTACCCACCTCCCACCACACGACACAAAAACAGGCCGCCATCTTGTACCCACCTCCCACCACACGACACAAAAACAGGCCGCCATCTTGTACCCACCTCCCACCACACGACACAAAAACAGGCCGCCATCTTGTACCCATCTCCCACCACACGACACAAAAACAGGCCGCCATCTTGTACCCACCTCCCACCACACGACACAAAAACAGGCCGCCATCTTGTACCCACCTCCCACCACACGACACAAAAACTGGCCGCCATCTTGTACCCACCTCCCACCACACACGACACAAAAACTGGCCGCCATCTTGTACCCACCTCCCACCACACACACACACACGCATGCATTCAAAAACCGGCCGCCATCTTGTACCCACCTCCCACCACACGACACAAAAACTGGCCGCCATCTTGTACCCACCTCCCACCACACGACACAAAAACTGGCCGCCATCTTGTACCCACCTCCCACCACACGACACAAAAACAGGCCGCCATCTTGTACCCACCTCCCACCACACACACCACGTGACATCAATACTCGCTCCTGATTGGCTGATGCGTGACGTCACAAAGGTCATATGCAAATTTCTGAGGTCAGGTTAAGTCAATTTACGCACTGTATACTACTAGCCCCTGTTTCATAATGTATTTTAAAAGGGAAACAAAAGGAAGTAACTCTGCCTATTAAGAAATGCTTGAAATAGGGACCAGACGGAACGTCACAAGGGAGTTAACTTTGCAAGAAAAAATATACTGTGCATTTTTTTTGTCACCAATGAAAACTTCGTATTCTGACCCCGCCCCCAACTCAAAGGATTAATAATAATTTTTTCGTTTTACTTATCAAACGTATATATAAATAGTACATATGAAATAGAGACTCATCCAGTCTAACGGACAGGCGGACAGCTAGGGAACCAGCAGTCAGCAGGACGGACAGACAGCGTGATGACATGCTCCCATCCGACATATTTGCTAATGAGATAAAAACAGACCGGCTGACAATGCAGCTTTAAGTATATTTTTTAATGTGCAGGTGGATATATTTAATTGGTGATTTCGTAATTTGTTAGTTATTATCTGTATAGTCTACAAAATGATCAGTCAGGTGAGGAATGATAGTGTACGTACTGCATTTGTTAAAATCCGCAATATTATCGTATTACTAATTTTTTTCATGGATTTTACTCTAATTTATGTCAAAATCATTTCCCGACCAGCTGGTCTCTGCTTGGTAAAAGCCCTTGCAATGAATTTGAACTGACAGACTATTAATTGGGAGTAGTCAATCTAAATAAATTAATATCTTATCAAAGCCATACCCAACTGTTTATGGCGTTATATATATAGCTACATATACAACTGGGGAGCTTGTTAGTCTGTTATTAACTTGTTAAACATACTTTAGGATTTTGCCTCCATTTGGCCTTGAAGACAGATCTAATCTCCCATTTAAGACATTTACAATGACAAATAAATTGTGTCTGTATGTCAAGCGGATCTCGAGTTATAAAACGACACGCAGACACACATAAAAACAAACAGACATCGCATAATTAATAGTATAGATTGAGAGCTGATAGTGTGTAGAAAGTAATGAATATTAGTTAGAAACGTGATACCACTGTTGGTGTTTCCAGGGATAGAGAATTGGTGTTTGGAAATCGGCACCAAAATTGGTGGTAGATGAGTGGGCACCATTTCTGGTGTTTTCGCCACTTTATATTTGCAGTGTTGAAGGTCAAAAACGACCTGAAATTCGCCCATCTGAAGAAAGTATCCGCTTCGTTTTAGCGTTCCATCGAATCACCGTAAAGTAGGCAGACATGATACTCCACCCAGATAGTATATAAAGTGAAAATCTCTTATCATTCGTGGGGAGGTGGAGATCGGGAGGTGAGAAGAGAAGTGAGAGAAGCTTGACCGTTGACCCTTGATTTTTGGTTTAGCCCTCCCCTACGTTTCATTAGGGCCAATTTCTTGCCTTTACCAATAAATCGACAGTCCGCCTCGTCACAATGAATCAGAGTTGTTCTGTCCTTGGACAAGGGGATATAGCGGAGAAATAGAGAAACCGCAGATACGGTCGGATGCGTACTGATATTTGCGCCATGGAGATGCACGTTGTCCTTGAAGTGGCTGCCCGTGGGTCCGGTGATATACTCGTGCACAGTCGGCGAGTAGTAGAGAAAGGGCATTTGAGGTATAGCATCAGTAGGGGTGGAGATCGAGATTTCACCTTGAACGAGTATGAAACATGTCTCTTCTAACCCTGAACCATCATTCCATTTCCCCCCTGAGACATGGCGGAGACAAATCCCTATTCGGCTCGCGTTTTACGGCATGCGACAATGGTTGATTCACTCATGGGGTACCGAGCGGTTGTTTGCAGATGGCGAAGATAATTAGGGGCGACGCCAGATACTGGAAAAATTCACGGATGTTGTACTCGAGGGAGTCGACTCGATGGGGAGGTGTGCTATCTCCCACTGTAACTGGTATATAACAGCAAACATTGCTGCCCGGTCCTCGAACGACCAGCCATAATAGCGGAACCAGCAACGGCTCCGGACTGACAGTGCTGGCCACCAACACAGTGTTGATCCTAACGCTGTGGCAATGACACTCATATCAACACTGACAGAAACGGCTCTATTCAGGGCCTCCATGTGTTGCGACAGAGAGGCCTTTTATTCTCATACTCTTTCTGTCATCCTCCACACACACACACACACACACACACACGCACACGCACACTCACACACCTACACGTAGCTCCACAGGTACACGTGTCAGATGCTAGGAATAGCACCATTCTTTACTCCTCGACTACACATGCGCACCATAACGTCAATTCCAGTCCAAACCTCCGCAGTCGTAGTCTAGTCCTTAAGAGTTTCAACATCACACACTCCACGACCTATTGGGGCCACGTATGGTTTTTGCAGACCAATTGACGCGATGTGAATTTCTTTTTCCGCATTTTTTAGTGTAAAGTATGTTTTCCCGCTTTTTGTTCGGGAAAATCCTAGTTTTACATCCACCCACCAGTGACCGAATATGAGCTCCAATCATTCTCTTCCTTAATTTCGGCCTTTCCGTATATTTACCGACGTCGAGTAAAGGACCTCTGTAATAATAATCACAACTTATTTAAAATTTTAATATTTGGCGGATTGTTTTGTCGTGAGAAGACATAAAGTAGTCCTTCAGAAACTCTTTCGAACATGAAATAATTTGGATATATTTAGAAACTCGGTGGCTGAATATTATTCCCTCGTCTATCAGATGCTGAAAATTATTCTCAAGTCAGATATCTTAGCAATAATTCAGAGAAACTAACGGTGTCGTCTGTCTCTGATGTCACGTAGTTCTGGCAAAAACTAATGTGTTCCTCTACAGCAATTCCCATTTAGCCGGGGGTTCGTTCAGGTGGCAGATACGCTCCCTGGGGCCAGGATGAGCTCCAATGTCCGAGGTTCAACCCCCCACGCCCCAAATCCAATGTCAAAGATCAACCTATGGCAGACCGCGGTGTAGATCGAATTTAACCGCGGTGTAGTTCGATTTTGGTCGCGGTGTAAACCGGCTATAAGCGCGGTGTAAATCGAATTTTAACCGCAGTTCAATCAAATTTTCCGGGCATTGCGATGACAAAATCAGAGAATGACAATTGAGAAGTATAAAGCTACTAGAAGAAGCAAAATATCGGGCACGTTTTTGAAATGTGCACGAGATGAGTGCATGATTGTATGCGTCTGTCAAGCCTTAGTCCAATATGGGTTCATATATGTGAAAGTCTCATTCATGGGCAATAGTTTTCTCCGGAAAACAGAATTATTTGATAAAACTGCTAAACTGGCTCCACAAAGGCTTCATATTTTGCTAATCAGGCACCTACTTGAAGAATGCAATTTCCGATTTTGAAATCTAAAACGGTACAAATCGATATATTTTACGAAAATTCAAAACATGAAAATATTCCACAAATGTAGTCATATACATTCAGTCTGAAGACCCTCAAAAACATACTGGTACATAGATTTTCGGAAGTTTCAGGTATGTATGATAGTTTATTGGTGAAATATCACAAGCTTTCAAGACTGACACTAACATACTGTGTAACATTCCAGTTGAGTTGGGCCTCAAAATAAAGTAAACCGTGCAATAATCACGTCACATTGAACTTTGACAGCGCATTGATCTTGGGTATATATACCTGTCGTTGTTTAGCTAATTTCGTACACGTTGCCACAAAAGTTTCTCCATGCCAAGATATTCCACATAAGAAACAACTGGATGGTCAGGCACTTTTTGGAATAAGCGAACTGAAAATTGTATACGTCTGCTCGTCAGCCCGACAGTTGAAATGTTGATTTGTACATTAACTAGTGCAACCTGTAACCATCTCGGTCATCTATACACGGTAAGACTTTCAGTTTGAAAGATTGTGATATCTCAAAAATAATCAGTCGTATATACCTGAAACTTCATAATATCTATGTATATCTTTGGGGATCTTCAGACTGAATATATGACTACTTCGGTGGAATATTTTCGCGAAGAATGATTTCGAATTTTGTGAACTGTATGTCGATTTGTGCCGTATTAGATTTCAAAATCGAAAATTGAAATCTCCATGTATGTGATTGATTATCAAAATATTAAGCCTTTGAGATGCCCAGTTTAGCAGTTTTATTAAAAAATTATGTTTTTCAGAGAACACAAATGAAACATGGCAGTGTGACTAACGTCACAAGACCTACGAAGTAGGGTGGCATTAGGACTCCGACGCGCACTGAGCTCTTGGAAATCCCCCCGCCCCAAGTTGAAATCCTGTCTATATTAAGAAGGGCACAGCCCAAGTCAGAATCATCAGTGACTTTCATGAAAAATGAGGTAGGTCAGCTTAGAACTTGCTGGTAACAGTCCCCTAAATTCACCTTGCAAACAATCAAGGTTCTAATGCCAACGGTTCTCATTATTTTGCCGACGAAAGGATTCGGATGGACTCACTCACTCACTGACTGACTACCGGAAAATTTGCAGATGGTAGCCTACTTCGTAGGAAAAAACTTGCCCGATGATGGATGTGTTATTTTGCTTCTCCAAGTCGCTTTATTTCCTTTCAATTTTCATCTTCTGATTTTTGTCCTCGCAATGTGCGGAAAATTCCATTCACACCGCGGTTAAAATCGATTGACACCGCGGTAAAAATCGATTTACACCGCGGTTAAAGTCGATTTACACCGCGGCTAAAATCAGCGATGTTTTGGCATTAACGGCCTGCCATATTAACCCACCACACTTCCATCACAATTCTCTCCCACCCCACAGAGGGATGAGATTCGCACTTTTTATACCACTATACTTTCTTGCACACCGATTTAATGACACTGACGAACGATTCAGTGACACTGCCTGGCCAGAATGCAATGTCAGGGGTCTGGGGGTGGCAATGAGGAATTAAAGGATGGGGGAACTATAACCGGGTCATTCTACAGTAAGGCCAGTTTTCATGTCCCCGTGCCAAACAGCTAAAAATCTTTGTATTAGGCGGCCTTTAATGTTTGTGATCATCGTATATCGTTAATTTAAGGATTTCTATTGATCATCTACCCATTATCGAATAAAAAAGACTTCGCTTGCATTTTTTCTGAGTAATTTAAGATTCTTTTTACCAACAAAAATACATGTCCCTTATCGCATTCCCTTTTATTGTCAAGAATATGATGAATATTTGTTGCTTCCTGCAAGGTGAGAAGTAAATAATTCTATAATTTTGAATAAATTCTCATACGTTTCCTTCAAATCTTCTGTCCCCGCGTCGCGTCACGGCAAACTGACCTGATCTCTGATGGCAGTGGAGTTGGCTTCAGATGATCACTTGGTTACCAGTAGTTCTCGATGCCTACGTTTTTGAAGGAACGTGTAAAGCAATGTGCACAGCTTTTCCATATTTCACTAGTTTTGGGCTGAGATTGACTGACACTAAAGGAGTACACTGTCAATAAAAGTGTTCAAATCCTGAACACTGAATTGCACACTATTTTGTAACACCTTTCAAACATGTAAAAGTGTTCAAGTACGAAAACTAGTATGCAAAGAGATTTACTTAAAATATGTCACAGAAGTGTTATCAAGCTCATCAAATAGATCGTCCTCAATAAAAACAACGAAATAGATTGTCCACAATATCGCCGAGTGCTGAATATTGGAACTCTGAAAAATTAGTGTTCATTCTGAAGAGTGCACTTTTGAACACTTTTACACATAATAGAACACTTTTACATGTTCATGCGGAAGCTAGTGTTCCAAAAGTGTTACAGAATATGTGTTCATTTGTGAACATTGGTGTTCAAACATGATGATCATTTCTGAACACACGTGTTCATACCTGTTCTCTAATGTTCGGATATGAACGTTAAGTGTTCAGTTTTTAACACGACATGGTGTCCTGATTTGGACATCAATATGAACGTTAGTGTTCAGTGCCGTCCAACCCCATATTTCGATTGTTGAGATACTTAGCGTTGTGGAATTTTAGGTAGCTTTTTCTTTTCATTATTGTTCAAATTGGACCAGTTGATTAATTCCTCATCATTATTTCAACTTATTCCAGCAACCGCTAAAATTAGTCAGGGCTGAACGCTTTTACGCGTTCAATAAGTGTTACAGATTTTTTCTGACAGTGTATGTTTATTCTGTGTCATCTACGAACGGATATTACCTCAGTGAAAATCTGTGTTAGTTCTCTTATCTCTAGATAAAAGGTTAGTTACGGACTTCATCCTCCACATTTACCGAATATCCCAGCCTGAGTGAGTATACCAATATTCTGAACTGAAGAGCCAAATCATGTTCTCAGCGTCATCTACATCAAGGTCATCTACATCACATTTGTGTGACGTATGTGACATTTAACGTGACGTGGATGACATTGCCGTTACGGAGATGACAAACGAAGCCAATATATGAGCGAAGAGTAGGATTAAAGGACTGCCTGTGTGGGAAATTTGAAATATGATAAAATCCCACAACCATCGCTATTCACGGGGGCGAAACGGTTAGAAAGATTGAGTCACTCTGGCTTAAATTTTTTGGTTATTTGAACACAATATTTTTGATTCCTTTTGAGTCAGTTTTTGGGGCTAAAAATCGAAAATGACTCAGAATGTCTGGGTCTGTCACATCTCTACCCAAAAATATTGAGTGGGATTGACTCAATCTCTCGGACACTGTAGACCAAATGTGGAGAATGGTCATCTACGTCACAGTCTTTTCATCTACATCACGCACGGTATGTATCCAAACAGATCTCTACCAGTGCAAACGATCTCTACCCGTAATGAAATTATCTCTACCGGTGCGTGAAGCGATAAATTGTTGGATGTTCGAGAGGAGCATGTCCGGTCAAGGCAAAATAATCAGCCAAGCACCGAAAAGGTCTGTAAACCACACAGCTCAGCGTACCCATATGAGTATCTAGATTTATAGCACGTGCAAGCTAAAGCCTGATGTCTTTTCGTTATTTTTTAATTTGGGACACAGGATTGCTATGCCGATCAGGAGAATCGACTCCATCATCAAAGAATGGTCTATTTTAGGGCATATCTGACTGTACACCAGCTGTGTTTGTCCCTTTAATTATGGCTTATTGTTCAAGTAACTGAAATAATTAAGCCTCAAAGTCGTCCTGTTTGATTGGGAGAAGAATTTTAATCAAAATCACTATTCATTTTACAACGATCTCTACCATGAGTTTGTGATATGCGTGTTTTTCTGTGTTGAAGTTGACAACGATCTCTATCAGCGCTTACAGTGTTGGGATATAGGCCTACTCTGGGAGATTTATAAGCTGAAACCAATGGGTCTACAAGGGAAATCAATAGAGACAAAATCCTATTACCATGTTAGGTCGATCCCGCTCTCTAAAATGGAGATAAAAGCGGTCGTTTGCTAAAAGTAACTTGTTATTTATCTAATTTAATAGGCCAAATATCTGTCACGCTACTGAAACAGGAGTGAGTGAGTGAGTGAATAGGGTTTAACGTCGCTTTCAACATTTTTTCAGCTATATCACGACGGGGAAGGGAAGGGAGGGGAGGGGCAGGGGTACCTACTTGTAACAGAGCAGATCTAATGCTGCCATTTTATAGTGCTGTCCCACTGAAACATCATGCCGTAGGCAGACATGACACCCCACTCAGTCACATTATACTGACACCGAGCGAACCAGTCCTTGTTCTATCCTCTTAATGCTGAGCGTAAGCGAGGGAGCAACAAGTTCCATTTTTCAAGTCTTAGGTATGACCCGGCCTGGGATCGAACCCAGTACCTACCGCTTACGAGGTCGACGCTCTAACCATTAGACCACCGCAGTGCGGTCCGCTACTGAAACAACATGGACTGGTTCTTAAAATGGCATATTAATTAAAGGACGTGGAACAATAGATAGATTAATGCGCCTGAAGTTTTGGAGCATTGGTTTCGAAGGAATCAAAGTTATTGAGCAAAAACGCCCCTTTTTTCCTCCATTTTATAGAGCGGGATCGCTCAAACATGGCAATATGATTTTGTCTTTATTGATTTTCATATATATTTATTGATAAGGGTCTCCCTAACATCATTACGTTGGAGGAAAAGAACAATGTGCTATCAACACGCTGATGCTTTTGGCAAAAAGATACATTTACCGGTACACAAATAAAGGCGATTTGAAATTGAAAAAAAAAGAGATGATCAATAGATAAGGCGACATTTTGGCCTATACGTGGTGCCGTTGAAATCGAAAAAATAAAATGACTCCATTTAGATCCTTTTTTTCAGGAAATAGCACATGATACGGATTCCAATTTCATGTCATAATTATACGTAATCATAAAGCGATCTAGGTAGAACTGTCACATATTGTGTACATATATTTTCTGTTGCCGTATAACACAATTATTTTAGGACATTTCATCTTTCCGATGAGAGATGTTATCAGGGGAGTTAATGACGTCGCGAAAACTATGGAAATAGGAACACTCAAAGTTTTTTACATAAAAAAGTGGATCGAAGACCCACACTTTTTATTCGATGATAAAAAGATCGCATGACGGGGAAACAGTGTTCAAAATATCAGCATAGCTCACATGATGGTTTCCGAGTTTGGAGATTGTTTCGTAGTCTTTCAACGCCATACAATGCAGTTTTCAACTCCATGCGTTTGAATTAAATGTAAAGTCATATAAAATTTATTCATTTATTATCGACTTTCCAGTGTGTTTATGATCCAATAAAAAAAAGCAATGCATGCGGATATATCTGTAGGCCTATGCTTTGAATTCCTTGCCTTGCTGCGCAGAAAATGTATTTTCCATGATTTTGGCAAAAACACCTGTGATGTGGTGATATTCGCGGGTATATACAGAAAAATCTAGATCTAAGACCATTTAATTTATTTAAGTTCTACTGATCAACACCCCCGCTATTCACACCACAAAATCTAGGGTTGGCCACTGGACTCGACAACGTTTCTACTCTCAGAAAGTGTTAAATTGAAATTGTTGTATGTAACACTATAAATGTCCGAGAATTGACAAAAAGCGTTGAAAAAAAAAGTTTTATATCCCACATTATATTCCAGTATGATGAGCAATACAACACTATACAAGTGTTAAATTCAGCCTAGTAAAGTGTAGCATAATGTTAGATATTTTTTCAACACTTTCGGAGAGTGTTACAAATACAACAGTTTATATGATGGTGTAACACCTCGGACATTAATAATGTTAAATAAAACGCTTTCATTTTAAGAGTGTTGAGATCATCTTCATTATATCAAGCCAATTTCTTCGTTCTCACTTCGAACCTTCGGACTAAGGTCATGCACATTGTGTACCGGTACGTAATTTTCCGAGCTCCCAATGACGAGACCGAACTGACTCGATCATCTTTCGTGCATGCGTGCGCAACTTGGCATCAGACAAATCCGCACAATATATCTCTGGTTCTAGGCAAGTTCATACGACTTGACTTGTAGATCTTTGTCCAACACTTTCCATGCACCGAACCTGTAGAGATAGTTGTCAGGAATTGGTAGAGATCGTTGTAATTGTAATTTCCGAAAAGTACATTGTGCACACATATTTTCACATAAACTTGCTGATTTTTACCCGTATATGTGAAATCTGACTGGAATTTGACACATTCTCAATACTGAATCGTCGATGGGGCGATCGGTGTCCCTGATTATGAAATAATCAGAGGACGCACGTTTTAAACAGGAACGAAATTTATTTCCTCGTATATTTAGGCGTACGCTGCGCTATATCATTCCGAGTATTACTCAGGTCTTCCTGGCAAAATAAGCTAAAATTGGTACATACCACTGCTCGTAAACCCGTAATATTAGCTGGTGGAGATCGTTGTGCAGATGGTAGAAATCGTTTGCACTGGTAGAGATCTGTTTGGATACACACACGGATGTCATCTACAAACGAGAGACATTTTTGACGATATTCGATGATAATCAATCTCAAACTGATATGGAAAAGTACGTATATTATTCTACATGTATCCACGTTGATAAGAAAGATTGAAAATATGGTTGGTCTGTTTTCCTTGCTATAAAGAAGTCAACAAAGAATATTATTTTGGAAGTAATCGAATCCTGTTCTTATGAATAGAGGATTGTATGTATTGTGTGATATTTTGCAATATGAATATCATTGGGAAATATATATTAAAATATAACCAGAGAAGACTGTAATAAGACAGGACATCTGAAAATAAAATAAAATTTTATATGGGCAGCTGGGAACTTTTGCATCTTTGTTGTGACGTAGATGACAGAGGATTAACTATATATATTCAAAACTGATCGTTTTCCATGAAATATTTTCCATCAATCGCTTAAAATATCATTATTGTCAAGAAAAAACTCCCTCGTAACGAATCATACCCCCGAAAATGCTGAAATGTTGGATTGAAAAAATCGGACTATTGCCACTTGAAACTGGCCCTTACTGTAGAACCACCCAACCGACTTCCATTAAACTCATGTAACTGTGCCAAGTAAAACAACAGAAACTTGAGGACGGAAGATTTATGTTTCTGAGTCACACGGGGGGAAACTGTTGGTACGAAGTAACTGTTGCATGAACAATGTACATACTGGATGTGTCGCAATCCTGGGCTACTCTAGTGGAAAGTTTTTAGGAAAAATTTAAATACCGGTAGGTATAGATCATGTGACACAAAATTTTGATATAAGAAATCCAATATCACGTAAAATCGTTTGTGTGCTACTGTGTGTCATTTGTATGAAAATAACAACAATTTGTCTATTTTTAGACCCGGTGAATCTGTTTTGGGAATGGCAATTGACGTGTGTGTGTTCAGGGGCTCTGGATGGGGGGCCTGCCGAAGATACATATCTGTCAATCTATCACCTTAAGTTCCGGGGCCGAAGCAGGACGTACGACCCCTTCCTATAAAATGGACTGATCCAGAGTGATTGCTGAGACACACGTGGTGAGTCTGACGGAGATGTTGAGTTGACATATAAGACGGAGTCCACAGTTCATATCACGGCCGAAGTACAACGAACCCAGTACAACTGACGTGACGATCGACAGCAGTATATTTATTGAAATACAGTACTGTACAAGAACCTCTTATCGGTACTTCCGCTCTGGTAAGTTATACTATGCTCTTCTACATTATAATTTGTCATCAATGATCTGACAAGTGCTGTTGTTTTCAAGTGTATCTGGGCACAGGACCAAGTCTCAAATCGGCGGCAAGCCTGGTGTAATACTTCACTAATATATTTAGATTTATATGAATTTTTTTTTTTAAAGTGATATACGTAGAAGGATCGCATATATAGATAACAACAACTTGTGGTACCGGTAACAACAACAAATGACAATATCGATTAATCAGCATAATTTGTTGATTAATTGGATTCTGTGATCAGGGTAAATATGAAATTGATCAGTTGATAGCCATGAAAATAGAAGTTGACTTGTGACTCCAGGCTTAAATTTGTTGTTCGAATATATTAATTCCAATGAAAAACTTGACTATTTTCGACCTGAAACAATAATTATCATCAATGTAAACATACTGGTCCATTCTTGAAATAGTAGGGTAATTTGATGCATAAGCTTATTTACTATATTTACACCAGTTATCATATAGTTTGCTCTTTGCTGGATGCATAGGCGAGAGAGGAAATGTATGGACCACAAATTTATGGCAGGAGTCACTCATCAATGCACATGC
>JAVTVY010043397.1:0-21179 GCA_036873755.1 Hanleya hanleyi | reverse complement strand
TTTCTATAACTTAAGCAAGAAAATCTTATTTGCTAACCTACACTTCCATCCCCACTTCGTTACATACGTACTAATTAAATACCTCCTCCCCGTATGCGTTATATATTTTACTGTTTGATTGCGTTTAATGCCTTTCCAATTACGGCATTATGTGCGCAAATGTGTTTAACTCAGTGTATGTGAGAGTGGTACCGTGGGGAGTGAACTGCGAAATTGCGAAATATGGCTGCACCAGTTTTTTTGTATGGAAATATCGGCACAAATATATTTAGCATTCTGCGTGGCGGGGGGGGAGAATTTACTATAACTTACGCAAAAAAAAAAATATATATGATTGTTAATCCAGACTTTCCCACTTTGTTACAAACGTACCACATTACTCCCCCGCCTCCCCGTAAGAAATACAAACTTAAATTCAACTTGTACAATCACGTCTTTCATCTCCTTAATAACGAAAGATGGTTGCGCCAATTATTTTTCCAATTTCAAAATCAGATGATTATATACTAATTTTTTATACAGTTTTTGCTTAGAAAAATAGGACCGGAAATCGGCCGAAAAAATAGTTTCTGTGCGGTCATCGTGGATTTTTTTTTTAATATTCTGTTCGAGCTTGACACAAGGGTATAGTGTGATATGCTTCAGCTAGTGTCAGGGATAACGAAAACATTTAGTAGAAAGGCAGATTCAGCGGTACCTCTTCAAATCTTTCAGGGAAGTTAGGGTTAACTGTTAACTACCATGAGCACGAGTCGGTATTCTATGGTGGCCGATAAGGGACATCGCTGCATTGTTTCAGGTATGTGGTTTGGTAACACGAAGGCAGGATGCGAAGCGCGAAGTCCAAACACGAAGCCAGGATGCGAAGTGCGAAGGCAGGATGCGAAGCGCGAAATCCAAACACGAAGGCAGGATGCGAAGCGCGAAGGCAGGATGCGAAGCGCGAAGTCCAAACACGAAGCCAGGATGCGAAGCGCGAAGGCAGGATGCGAAGCGCGAAGTTCAAACACGAAGGCAGGATGCGAAGCGCGAAGGCAGGATGCGAAGCGCGAAGTCGTGTTGGACTTCGCGCTTCGCATCCTGCCTTCGCGCTTCGCATCCTGCCTTCGCACTTCGCATCCTGCCCTCGTGTTTGGACTTCGCGCTTCGCATCCTGCCTTCGCGCTTCGCATCCTGCCTTCGTGTTACCAAACCACATACCTAGCGATGTCCCTTATCGGCCACCATAGTATTCCAATAATTAATTATGTACGACTGGTTCAACATGCGAATGCACAGGCAGGGGTGCCTTGAGCCGCCATCCGCGATTCGTTCGATTTTAGCACCCACTTACTGTCACACTTGAACTTTTATCTTGTTTTTGTCTTTGTTATCGCATTTTTATGAGTTCGAAGATATATTTTAGGTAAGCAGCATGGCGGTAAGCATGGTAAGATCACTGAATACTGTCTGGTGATGACTTGAAATGTGCCGATCACAAATCAGATCTCTTCACCGGGTACTTTTCCAAGTGTATTCGATATGGATATAGTACAAAATTGTATCCTGTATCAGAGCGACACAGCTCTTGGGCTCGTCTAGCGCTTAATTCCAAATGGATTTCCAAGTAGTATATATATAGAGCAGTATATGTCAGGCACGCTTTGGTTGTGACTGTTCATGTGAATATCTAAAAGACTTTGCTTTACACGATATTAGTTCTAGGTTAAGCGGAATTTGAAGAATAGTGGTGAGAATCAGTTATACACGCGAAATAATTTGCAATAAAATCCAAGCAGGTTTAAACTGATAATACAAATACAACCTAATTTCTTTCAAGAGATAAGCTTCCAACAGTTCCCAGTGATACCGGCGAGATACTTCTGTCAAATTTGTAGTATTAACTATTATTCCTGACGTATTAGTCTATCCGAAAGTCAGTAAATGTACGTTCATCATTTTCTTTTTTGAAATTTTCCTTAATAAAGATTGTAGATATGCAATTTCAGGTAATTTGTTGATTGTGTTTCTTGATTAGCGTCAAGATTATTAACCGCCCAACCATCACTGTAATAAGATACTAACATAAGAATAAAGGAGATCGTGTTGTTATAACAGATCACTACGATTACCGGTTGTGCTCCATAGTCGTTGAAACACAATTATTGCTTTCCATTGAGAATCTTGCGGGGACTGACTTTGTATTGACTTTTACTTGGGGACAGTATGAACATGTGCCTTACAATCGATTCTAAGCAAACACGGTCCTTAGCAAGTAATACTACGCACTGAAGCTGTGGAGATACATTAATAATATATTGCGTTTTATCCAAAAATACAGACGTTTTACTCTATCTTTTTATAAATATAGCGCTTCCTTGTTTGACCCATCTCTATTAATGGCATGACCGGGACATGTTTGTCATATACGTCTTTGTCAGTCACTATCTGTTCTCGTATGACTACGAATATAAGAAGAAATTGTCAAAAGATAGCCATTCGAAAATTCGTACCTTTTCATTCACCAAACGCTATATAGACGACCTTCTCGCACTGGATAATCCCTATATCAGCGGCGCTGTGCAGGATATATACTCAGCTTCAATGGATTAGAAGGAAACAACTGATAGCACAGATTGAACATCATATCTAATCCTATATATTTACTAGCATGATCAGGGCTTTCTCTAACGTCGGCTCTACGACAAGAGAGACGCTTACAATTTGTACATAGTCAACTACTCGTGATGTTGAAATGAACAAACACAATCAAAGCCTGACTGAGATACATACTGGAAATGCCTTATTATTCGCAGGATACTATCTTTTTTGCGGTAAAGGGTTTTGTGCAAATGTTAATTCCCGTGAAAAAAATTTCATATAGTAAATGTAAGTCATTATACACCATGTACACAATTTTTTTCAATTCAATTCAATTCAATTCATTTATTTACACCCAGACCACATTCTGTGGTATATGGGGAAAACAATATGAATATTTGGCAGACGCAGCTTGCCAAAAACAATCACAAATATACATGTATTTTGCAGCATATCTTTACAGTTAGCATAGGAGAGTCCATTACATCAATACAGTACGAAGATAATAGTATATCTACTTTTCTTAAGCACTGGTATAAACAGTTTATAATAGACACAGCGGAAACTTTGTATATGGGAATGATGGCCTCTAATAATTCGTTTACAGAGTAGAACTATAGTAATTCATTGAGTAACTTATTTTATAATAGTATTTGCATCCATTTTAACAATTAGATAGATATTCCAGGTTAAAAAGTAGTTACATACATCTACTAATAGTAATAATATTAATTTCGAATGTCCATGGCTATTTCTATTCAATATGGACAATGGGAGACAACTGTGGATTGATTACCCCCCTTGGTCAATATAAGGAAAATGTTATGAAGACGAGAAAAACAGCCTGAAGGAATGTATAATCATCATCAAAAGTGAATATCAAGCATTGAGTAACTGTAACTTAATCTATGGTTATCATACCAACAATAATGATTAATAGCACCATGTTTTGATAGAAATTCCGTTCCACCCCGCTTTCTCTTCTTGTAATTGTTTCACGCTTTCTATTGTTATTTCACATAATCTGTGACAGGTTCACAAAACATGAGCAGTGTGACTAACGTCACAGGACCTACGAAGTAGGGTAGGCATTAGGACTCCGACATTCACTGAACTCTTGGAAATCCCCCCGCCCCAAGTTAAAATCCTGCCTATATTAAGATGGGCTCTGCCCAAGTCAGAATCACTAGTGATTTTCTTCAAAAATCACCGGAAATTTTCATCAAAAGTAGGTCAGCTCAGAACTTGCTGGTAATAGTCCCCTAATGCACGTTCATGCAAAAAATCAAGGTTCTAATGCCAGCGGTTCTCCTTATTTTGTCGACGAAAGGATTCGAATGGACTCACTCACTGACTGACTGACTGACTGACTACCGGACAATTCGAAGATGGTAGCCTACTTCGTAGGAATATACAATAAATACTTGTTACACTTTGAAGACGGACTTAAATTTGTTGTTTTGGTACGTGGTCAAGACTAAACGTAAGAACACGTTAACAGCTGTTCCAACAACTCTGTCTTAATCATTTAAACCCTTTGAGTACGTCTGTATATACCCCAAGCTGTATTTTATTTTATTAAACTCAGTCCGTGGCGATAGGAGTGCCATATCATTATGGTAATTCAGTGATAAATAAACAGTCGTTTTCGAAACAATCGACCAGCCGTAAATACAAGCGTCTAGTCCGTCATTCAATATTCATGCTTCGTTCATTGAAAAATTTCCGCGTCCATAATCCAAATACATAATTCATATAACAGCATTAGCATCAAATAAAAAAATAAATAAAATAAAAAATCCAGCTTAAATCAGGGTGTAAGCGAATGTCAACAGGGAATCGATTTATGGGAAGAATTCTCCTGAAACCTGGTGACGTAGGCCCCCTACATGCATGACAATAAAATCCCACTTCTATCCCTTCATGCAATGCAGGCCCCCAACATCCATGACAAATAAATGGCTGGTGGAGATCTTTAATTCAATTAGTCTCTCACCTCCCTCCTGTAACATGACATCAATTGCCAGCGCGAGGTCCCTGGACGGACGGACACAGTCGGAAGAGCAAGCTTCAATTTGGTGTATTGGGTTACATATAAGACTTCACGCCTTGCGCCACATGTACGTTGCGTTTACAATGACAATTTAATTGGTTTAGTGTTAAATTTGTAATGTTAGATTTCTGAATAAGTGTTCACGTGTCATGCAGATGATTGAATACACAATTCATCACGTGATTGGGAGAGAGATATTACGTCATCAGGGTTTGGGACCATTACCATAGGTTAGTTTCATGCAGAGATAAGCGGTCAACAGTTTTCAATGCTGCCGGCATTACAACTTAAAACAAACAAATGACACCTCAGTAACGATACTAGATGTATGCAATGAATAACGAATATGATTATACATCTACATGGGGAAAGGGTTGGCTCTATCACAAGAGAGATGATTACAGTTTCGACACTCTTACCTACCTCTTCCAGGGCAGTAATGTACTCGAAGAGCTGCCATGTGGTGTTTACATATCTCCCCTATTAGCATTAGCTAGATCCAAGGTAAAATTTGAAGATTTTAATCAAGATCCCAAAATTTTGGTTTCAATGGATTGAACAAAGCTTTACCACTAAGCACCTTCAAATTGAACTATCTGAAATTTGGCTATGAATATCACACATTGATAATGCGATCGCACATAGAGTGTGCAAGAGAGTTGGGCAAACCTTTAGTATAATTTGTTTAATTCCGATTAACCCATGGCTAGGGAACGTTGTGTGTTTCGCATCTCTATGGAGTTTGAATGAGCAGTCACGTGTGGTTCACGACTTGGAAATTGATTTTGTAAGAAGAATACAAATCAGCGATAGGAATTGAAAACTGTTGACCGTTTCTCTCTTATACAAGAAACTGGCTTGTGTTTTTTTCATATTTTATTATTTAATGCCTGCGTAAATAGGTATTTCGATCACAGACTCCAAACTTCTTCATGTCTGAGGCCTGGCTACAGAATGACGGATCGGACGTATATATATATAGCAAATGAGATATAGTTTTGAAGAAAAGATACCGGCACTTACACTTTGCTTTTGTGGTCAACTTATGCAACGGGCGGCTTCCCTATTTCATTCGCGGGTAGAAGTCACAGCTGATAGTCTCGTAATCACATCACATTTATTATCAGTTTCCATTTGTTTGTTTTGTTAATAGAATATGGAAATGCTCGTGCATGTTTGTATGGTTCTGGTGATTAAGCGCTTTTCGTTACAAGCTTTCCCAGACAAGAGTCGGATCATTCAATCAGCCTAATCAACTGAAAAGCTCGATAATACCTAATTCGTTAACATGAGGCACGTGGCAAAAGTAATGAAGCTTGAACAATTTCATCTATTGAAGGATTACAATGGTTGCTGTATGGGAAACTTTTATAAAAGCGGCCCATGTTCGATACCGCCCAACATTGTTGAATCCAGCCTTGGTTACATGAGGCTACTTGACGGTGTCAAAGAGAGATGAAGTTCTCACCGTATGCTTTATTTGTTTGTACCCTGCTAGAATTGTGTAAGTATCTTTCATTTGAAACTCCAATTTACTTTGTTATGACACGAGTTTCTGTATTTTGGAAGGGGTTTGATTTATCCGTCATTCAAAATAAGACATTACCTGAAACAATGTAGGATATTGTCTTTCTTAGATATCAGTTCGAGCCTTCTAATGCAATATAACTTTTAATACGGTCCATCCTTAGATCCTAGAAAGAGCGATATTTTTGTCGTATTTCTATCACTCTTGTAGTTGAGTACACCATGTTGTCCGGAAGCAGCGACCCAACACACGTTTGGCCACTGTCGACAGATTTCTTCGGTTATGATGCTGTAACCGACGAGCCCAGTGCCACGCTCCATGACTGCTCCTTCGGCGCTGCCAGGTCACCTGGTGGTCGTCCCAGCTTCGTCCTTGACCGCTCGAGTCACGTTGATGTCAATATTAAGGACTCTTTTTCTGGAGATTTCTCTCTGCTTCTGTACTTGTTTGTGGACAAGTCGACCAACACCGGTCCTCTATACGAGTATGTGGACCAGTGGAACAACGTCATCTTTAAGGTAATCTTGGTAGACCGATTCCTTCTTCTGTTCGTCTACGACGGACTTGGCTCCTTGATCAGTTCCATTGCATCCACTTTTCCGGTGGTACAAGGATGGAATCACATCACTGTTGGTCGGAAAAAGTCCGAAGGGAAAGCATATATCTACCTCGAAGATACTGATGAAATCGTTGTTGATATCGACTTCTCTGGAGACATCCCCTTGCCAGGGACACTTCGGTTGGGCCAATCTCCATCCATCACCACCAATTTGGTCGGACGCATATTTTGTCTCCAGTTGTTCAGCGTAGAACTATGTCGGGACAATATAGATAACTACATGGTCCAGCCGCTGTGTGAGGTATCACCCTTACACTTGTACCCGGACAAAGGTAAGTCTTACTAACTACTTGCCTTTCAGTCTAGTGGATGCCTTTATCTTACCTCACTCAAAAATCAACAAGAGCGGACTCACTAATCCTTCTTGACCGTAGTATAATATTTGATAATCGGAACAGAACGAAACCACTTGATCATGATAAAAATGACAATATAATACAACGAGATATCTTACAATCAATATATTGTATTACTCCGGTTTCTTACAGTTTCTAGCAAGTTCTTATTACCGAATAATGTAGATAGTACATGCATTTGAGCATCACCGAAAACAGAACGTAGCGTAGGCTAAACTAGAGGGTTCCATCCATACCTCACGTAATAGATCACTAGAAAAGAGCCATACAATTTATATTCACAGCGGTTTTCTACAGCGGCCTTCTCAAGTTAGGCCGGCGTCCTATAGTTAATTTTCCTGCGGTATTCATCGATGGCTTTCAACAATAATCCCTTTGTGCAGCAATCGTCTTCAGTGGCTAACAATGCCTTCGGCCGAGGCTTTTCCAAGCAAAGATTCTTCCAGATTGAAAATCGTACCCAGTGACCCCCACATTATTCATATTTAATGTTCAGAATGCACTGATGATACCACCGCTTTCGTGCCCATACCTAACATTATTACATGGTCATGGAGTTTGTTTCCCAGGAAAAAAACACATTATACCTCTAAGTGGGCAATACTTATAATGCCTTGGTGTCTAGGTCGGTCACGTGTTTCTTCTAGGATTGAATTGTTGGGGTGTTTCTTCTTTTTCGTACAGATTAATTGAGTCGCTTAAGTATTTCACACTGATTCTATAATATTTTTTGATTTAACCCATACACTTCAGAAGCTGTTTGGCGACACGTGATTGCAGGAAGGTTCTGTCAACCCGGGTACATAATCTCCTGCAAGCGACATGTATAAAGGAGGCTGCTTTTGTAATTCTTGCATTGCCTACAGAGTAAAAGCATTTCTTGGTTCAACAAATACGGCTTACTTCACATCGCTCAAACGCTACCCACTATTTATATACCATTTCGTGATTTAACAATGCATGTTATATGGGTAACTTTTAGCCGCTCAAGCATTGAGGCTATTATTGCTACCAAGTTTCGTTTCAATCACTCGAAATATTGACCGTCGATTGTAGCATTTACTAGTTTAACAAAAGCAGTGTAGAAGTTTCGTTGTTGTTGAAGACCACAGCAATAATTAACGGTCTTCTGAAAAAGCGCCTTAGAATTCCACTGTCAAAATATATCGTGCCGTAGAAAGCCGTTAAAAAGTCGATGCAATCAGTAACCGTGCTATACGAAGCCGCTGTAGAACACTGCTGTCAAAGGACAGTGTATTCTAGAAAGCCGCGGTGTTTCAGAAAGCCGCTATACAAAGAGGTTGTTGCCAGACGACCGCTGAAAATCTTAACGATCTCCTAGATAGCCGCTGTAGAATGCCGCTGCCAAAATACGGTGTACCATATAGGAAGATGCTGTAGAACACCGTTGTCAAAAAAGTGAGTAGTAGAAAGTTCCTGTACCAGACCGCTACCAACAGACTGTAGACCACTGAAGACCGCTAGAGAAGGCTGAAAGAGGGTGGCATAGAAGGCCGCCCCAGAAAATCGCTGCAATTATTAACCCCCTAAAAAGCCACTGCAGAAGGCTGCTACCAAAGGCCGATATATTTTATGAAGCCACTAAGAAGCCCACTGCAAACATAATGATTCAACGCTGCACAACAACGCTGTCAAATGAATGTGTATAGCCAATCTTTGAATTCATACTTGTACAAAACAGCCGAAGACCTCTTTTGTATGGTGCTTCTGTCGTGGTCACTTACACGAAGTATCGACAGTGGGTTCTCAGGTTAATCTACATGCACATGGTGAAGCAGCCTATAATTTAGTGTATATATTATTTCAATGACATATTATTTTGATTAACATAAACATTTGTATGTTGCAGTTTACAATGTTAAAACGTTGAATGTTACATATTCCAGAATCCACGTGCATCCGACATCCAAAGGAGGCTAACAGAGCCTATTTTAACCTGATTGCCTCAAACATGGGCCCTGGGAATTCAACAAGATCGCCTGCTTTTGGAATCTTTCCGGTCACTTATCGGACCGAGTGTGGTTCCATTTGTCTGAGTAAGCCGGCTTGCTGGTCTTTCGCTATATCGGGACAACGCGGGCGGCCAATGGTATGTGCCTTGTACAACACCACCTACGATATCGGACAACTCGAGAGTGTGGCAGGACTGAAATACTTTAAGGCCAGGTACAAAGAATATGTGTAATAAAATGTAATGTAACAATAAGAAACTAAGAACGAGTTATTTTTACCAAGAGACAATTAGGACTGCAAAGAATGAGAGGATTGGATCCAGATGGCCCATGGACGGTGGCATTGCGAGAAAGAAGCCGACACACTGCAAATTGTTGATTGAGGAAGCAATGTTATGCCAAGGGAATGTTACAGGACCAAAGAGCACTTTAACAGTGACTCCATCGCTACTTTAATAAATAATGGTTGTCGATGTGCGAAATGTTTCCATGATCTGTCAGGGATTGGCTGATAAAACAAAAAGATTAGATGTATTTCGTTACTTAAAAAGAAAAATTCTCTATTATATACCTCCAAGACACAAAACAGATATTAAGTATGAAAATATCTTCAAAGATGAGTGGGGATTGGACGTCTGAGTGAGACCCTTCTAATCGAATGCGCGTGGAGTCCTTATATTATTTAACAACAACAATGTTAACTCAATAATATCGAGAAAGATCCTGAAAGAAACATTTTAATAATAAACGTTGATATAACGAAACACCAGTTACATTAGTAAATATATACGGTCCAAACAAAGATAAACTATCTGTTTACAATATTATAAAGAAACGAGAGATCCTGAAGGATCTTGACGCCCACCATTGTCCGATAATTGTAAGCTAATGACAAGAGGATCCTTTGCCCATTGTTATTAAGAACAAACTATTGATTCGTAATTTTGTTTGCAGAATTTCAAATTTGAGCAAAAAAGATCGAAAAAGGGACACTGGAAAGATATTACCTTTCTAAGTTTCAGGAGTTTCAAGATTTCTAGAAAGTGCACTTGATGTCGGTTGTTATAGTACAAGTGAAATGAGCAAAGTTAGTCTGAAAGTGAATGTCCGAAGGATCCTTCGTCTTCGTTTTGTAGTATGTTTTTTTTGCACGTGCCATCATTGGGTACTGGAAGCGAAGACAAATCTCTTTGACACTTTGGCATAAGCTATGAAACATACTTAAGGTTTTATAACTAGGAACGAATGCTACTTCTGTTCTGTTCACTGGGCTAGTTCAAGATATCTCTTTTCAGATACCATGCTCGAAAATAGTATGATGGTACAAAACTTAATACTGAAGGATTCCAGTCCGTGCAGTAATGTTGAAACCTTGAAAGTGTCTGAATCCTGATTATCTCTCTTGAATCAAAACACGCAGTAGTCTACAGTTGTCGAGTTGTGACGTTGTGTCACAAGAGTGACGCCCCTTCGTGAGGAAACGGTGGGGTAGCTCACTTGCAACGGCATAGACTAAAGTAAACTGATTTAAACTTTGAAGAAATACATTTTAATTCGGAATCATTCCGAATGGTTTAGTCAATACATAGAATATGCCCCTGTTTGATCCGCCGACTCTTGTGATGCAACGTCACAACTCGGCAATATCGTACTAATTTGAAGGGTAACTTGGATTTTCGAATCGGACCTAAACAAGTATCTTGCACAACTAGGCCCCATGTGAGACCTGTGTACATGGGAAGATCCATGAAGTAGTTCCTGAGAAATCACGATAACAATGTTTGAAGGGGAAATTAAAGATGGCCACCTGGCGGCCATATTGGATATTCGAATCGGAACAAAAAAGTATTTTGCACAATCGGACCAAAAGGGGAACCTGTGTATCAAATTTGAGAAAGATTCATGCAGTGCTTCCTGAGAAATCACGATAAAGTTTCACAGGGAAATCTAGGATGGCCGCCTGGTGGCCATATTGGATTTTCGAATCGGACCGAAAAGGGTATCTTGCACAACTAGACCCCAAGGGGAACCGGTGTACCAACTTCGAGAAAGATCCATGCATTACTTCCTGAGAAATCATGATAAAGTTTCATGGGAAAATCCAAGATGGCTGCCAGTTGGCCATATTGGATTTTCGAATCGGACCGTAAAAGATATCTTGCGCAACTAGACCCCAATGGGAACCTGTGTACCAAATTTGAGAAAGATCCATGCATTACCTCCTGAGAAATCACGATAACAAGGTTTCATGGGGATATCAAAGATGGCTGCCTGGTGGCCATATTGGATTTTCGAATCGGACCGTAAAAGATATCTTGCGCAACTAGACCCCAATGGGAACCTGTGTACCAAATTTGAGAAAGATCCATGCATTACCTCCTGAGAAATCACGATAACAAGGTTCCATGGGGAAATCCAAGATGGCCGCCTTGTGGCCATATTGGATTTTCGAATCGGACCAGAAAAGGTATCTTGCACAATTAAACCCCAAGGGAAATCTGTATACCAAATTTGAGAAAGATCGGTGCAGTACTTCCTGAGAAATCGCGATAAGAAGAATTGTTTACGGACGGACGGACTGACGGACGGACGACGGATTGTATATATCTTGGATAGTATATCACGTGTTTGTAGTTGTCTGTATCTAAATCTTGGTTAATGACTAAGTTCCAATCTTCGCATATTATTACTAATGTTTTTAAACAGCTTAATTTCGGACAATCCATTCAAATCACTTTTCGTCCGTGGTCCGTCCGTCCGTTTCTTATAGAGAATATCCATCATTTTAGACAGGATTGTAGAGAATTGCACAAGGCATTCTTAGGTGGTTATCCACTTAAGAAGAAAAAACCACTTAAGACGTCTTTATACGCAAGAATGACCACTCAAGATATCAAATGTTAGAGCGGACGGACGGACGGACGGACGGACCACGGACGAAAAGTGATTTGAATGGATTGTCCGAAATTAAGCTGTTTAAAAACATTAGTAATAATATGCGAAGATTGGAACTTAGTCATTAACCAAGATTTAGATACAGACAACTACAAACACGTGATATACTATCCAAGATATATACAATCTTACGACAAAATCGGATATAATTCCTGGGTACAAAATCATTCGGCAATAACCTTGAACTGCCAGTTCACGAATGTAGAAAGAGGGAAATGTTTTTGGAAACTTATCTGCTCGTTGCTTAAAGATAAAGAGTACGTTGATTTAGTAAATAGTTTGATAGACAGAACAATAGTTGAATATGCTCCACTACCATTCAAAAAAGCATTCTACTCAATATCTTGGGATTTTATAAATGGGGTCATTAAACAATTTAATTTCGGATAATCCATTCAAAACTGGCTACAACTCTTTATAGAAACATTCAGAGCTGTATTGTTCAAAATGGTCACTTCTCACCCTTCTTCTACACTACAAGAGGTTGTGGACAAGATGATCCTATATCACAATATTTGTTTTTACTCTGTGCAGAGGTACTAGAGAAAAGGATTACGGACAATACAGATAAACAATATCGAATACAAAATTAGCCAATACACAGATGATACTCTGCTAATCCTTGACATTTACGAGTACTCTGGCTTAAAAATCAGTATCGGAAAGACAAATGCAATGTGGATCGGCTCCCTGAGTGGCACAGCGATTAAAATCTGTCGTGAAGATATTAAACTATCCTGGGTTAATGGATTGACAACATTGGGCATACAGTTCAGCTCTATAGATGGCTCGTTTTTATCTCACAAAAACACCTAATTGCAGTTCTCCCGGGGCTTGGGTTTATGTCTGCACACAAGTGAGCAAAGCTCATGAAGAGTTCTCTTTTCGTCCCATGCTCTTAACACTATTCATCGATTGACTTGGGTTTATTTCTGCTCACAAATTTCACACTTCGTGAGTAGTTTTCTTCCCGCTCCACGCTCGTTTTGGGTATTTATTACACGTCCATATGTCATACAGGCATCAGTTGAGATTTTATGTAGACGTTTAGAGACTGTACACAATGGTGATTTTTTTTCTGGTTTTCAGGCCTTGGCCTTGTCAAAGCTTGTACATCTCTTCACTTCCCTGCCAAATCCTCCAGACAAGATTTTAATTCCATCCTCTTCAATGGTGGCACGGATAGGTTAAAACGAGTTATTTTAACCCAAGATTACAAAAACGGCGGATTGAGAATGACCAGTCTGAAATATTTTATACAATCATTGAAGTCTTCTTGGATGCGAAGACTGATTCTACAAAGTGGCAAATGGCACAATATTATAGATGAAGAATACTATGAAAAGATTTGTTGTATTGGACCAGAATATCTGTCATAAAGAAATATCGAAAATCCTTTCTAGAAAGATACGTTTCATTCATGATACAATGTCCAACGAGCTATGAAAGTAGTATATAGCGAGCATTTGAGTTCACATTGACCTCAGAAATTTGCATAATTGAGGAGGAAATGAGGAGGTGACAGCCAATGAGAAGCGAGTAAAATTTGACCTCAGAAATTTGCATATTGGGGACGGTCACGGGGTGGCTCTCGTCCAATCAGAAGCGAGTAAAATTTGACTGGATGTATTCCTCCACGGTGATGTGGTCCTGGCGGTGATGCGGTCTGCCTCCGCGGAGAAAAAGTAGTCCCTAGATGCGACAGCCAATCAGAAGCGAGTATTCTGTCAGAGGGGTCAATGTGGGTGGTGGTGGGTGGTGGGTTTAAGATGGCGGCTGGTGGTGGTGGTGGGTGGTGGGTTTAAGATGGCGGCTGGTGGGGGTGGTGGGTGGTGGGTTTAAGATGGCGGCTGGTGGTGGTGGTGGGTGGTGGGTTTAAGATGGCGGCTGGTGGTGGTGGTGGGTGGTGGGTTTAAGATGGCGGCGAGGTGGTGGTGGTGGGTGGTGGGTTTAAGATGGCGGCTGGTGGTGGTGGTGGGTGGTGGGTTTAAGATGGCGGCTGGTGGTGGTGGTGGGTGGTGGGTTTAAGATGGCGGCCTGTGGGAGCAAACGAGGCGGTGGGGAGGTCACGGGGAGAAAAAGCCCTCACATTACCCTCAAAAAACCCTCTAAGCCATATAATAATAATAATAAACATAATCTATAGGTGTTGTACCATGTTAATAGGATCAGTCTAGCATCTGTACCACCCTAGGGTCGAGTGTTTATTGTCCCGTGTATCTCCGCAAGAAAACAACAAACAAAAATGGCGGCTCCAGGATGGTGCGGGGACGCCCTTTCCCCATCACGGCGTCGACCGTAGCGCCATCTGCACACATTGACGCAAGGGAGACAACTCGTGTGGACCAAGGATATGGAAATAGCCGTGTTGGAGCTAGGGGAGTTACTACTGGTCCAGTGGGGTCGAGTGATGTATCAATGTGAAGCTTAGATGAGGGGGCATCTGATGGGCTGGGTGTGGGGTTGAACTAGCGTCATTTTGCGCATGCTCGGTGGCCCAAGGGTATGGAAATAGCCGTGTTGGAGCTAGGGGAGTTACTACTGGTCCAGTGGGGTCGAGTGAGGTATCAAAGTGAAGCCTATGTGAGGGGGCATCTGACTGGACTAGTGGGTTTGAAATAGCGTCATTCTGCGCATGCGCAGTGGCCCAAGGGTATGAAAATAGCTGTGTTGGAGCTAGGGGAGTTACTACTGGTCCGATGGGGTCATATGAGGTATCAAAGTGAAGCCTATGTGAAGGGGCATCTCACTGGACTAGTGGGTTGACATAGCGTCATTCTGCGTATGCGCGATGGCCCAAGGGTATGAAAATAGCCGTGTTGGGAGCTAGGGGAGTTACTACTGGTCCGATGGGGTCATATGAGGTATCAAAGTGAAGCATTCGTGAAGGGGCATCTCACTGGACTAGCGGCTTGGGCGTTGTCACCATTCTGCGCATGCGCGGTGGCCCAAGGGTATGGAAATAGCCGTGTTGGCATGTAGGAGAGTTACTCATGGTCCAATGGGGTCGAGTGAGGTATCAAAGTTAAGCTTAGCTGAAGGGGCATCTGACTGGACTAGCGGCTTGGGCGTTGTCACCATTCTGCGCATGCGCGGTGGCCCAAGGGTATGAACATAGACGTTTTGGGCTCGAGCGGGTTTTCTCATGGGCCGATGGGATCGAGTGAGGTATCCATGTGAAGCCTAGGTGAGGGGGTTACACTAGGGTGTCGTATCCATTCTGCTGCGCAGGTCACGTGGGGTTGTGACGTCACTTCCGGTTTTCACTAAAACTACCTCCAAACCCAGAAGAGTTCCAACGTTCAACCCTCCGGGGTGTTTTCCTGCCCCCGCCCCGGCGCCCCGCAGCGCGCGCGGGTTCTCCGGAAGTGCGCGTCATCCCCGGCAGTGCCCGCGCGCGCGGACGCATGTCAGGTCAAATGGTCACCTCCAGGTCAAACGGTCCAATGTCCAATGAGACAAGTTCAGCAATGTTCATACAGTTTATTATCCCCAATGTTACATCATACCCAGGCTGGGGGAGCCGCCCTGGGTATGTTTAGTATGTTCACAGCAAAACAAAATTGAAATATCAAACACCATGTTTTAACGCACCGTCACATTTAATGTTTACTGAGCTCAAGTCTATGATCAGCATGTAGACATAGAGAGTATGTACGATATGTTATGGTATTCATCAGTGCACGAGTGACGCATTCAACCGATGGCGGTGGTGAATCACCTTGGTAAGGAAAAATGTAACATTGGTCACCCTCTTCACTGTCCACTTGGTGTTGGGTCGTTGTTGTTGGGCCCATCCCAAGACATCCAATTGTTCCACTTGGTCCAGCATCATCTCTAGTGACCTCCGGTCAATGATGGTAAACGGTTGGTCGTACACTGGGTGGATGGCACTGGAATAGAAATAGCGCAATTCACCCGTCATCTTATGGCATAACATGTACCCAAATGCTACATTTAACGTGAAGGCCGTAGGTTGGTCATTGAAGATGGTTTCCACGTAGCTGCGTAGACGGGTGAGCTTGGTCAGTGGGAAATTGTAGATATCTTGAATAGGGCGATGACGGTGGAAACAGTGCCGTGTCATGGTCCAATGGCGCCGAGAGATGTCACTCTCTGGATGATATTCGGGTAAGAGATCGCTAGGAACATTTATGGGCTCGTCCAGAAAATGTTCGATGTATGACGTATGACTCGAAACCGTAACGGTGGGGTCCGGCTGGAAATCCAGGCTCTTCCCAACTGTGGGTATAGGCGGACTCTCCGTCATCGCATCACCAGTGGCGTTCGTCTCCCCGGGCTTATCTTCACTGGGTCTGACCTTCCGCGGCTCCTCTCCAGTAGGAAGTTGTCGCCAAAACCGTGGTGACGGGGCATGAATCAAACGCTGATGCCGTCTCAACTGACTGCGTCGTTTGAAGAGTTGACCACAATCCTTACATTGTTCCATCGCGCCCTCGTGGAATGAGCGTTCGTGGCGCAGTAAATCATCCTACCGATTAAATGACCGTGCGCAGGTTATACAAGTATACCGTGCATCGTTGTGGGTGGAGGACTCGTGGCGTCGTAAATTATCTAGACGAGTAAACTGCTTCTGGCAAGTTGTGCAAGTGAACATCTTGGTGGTTGATAGAGTGTCTGATGAAATGGCAAGGCCGCTTCCCTTTATAGCACGCTAGCTGGTAATCTATTTTTAGCACACTCTACCCCAAGTGGAGGATCGAGACTGGTGTACTGGTGTACGACTGAGCCGCATTGCGCAGACGCCAAGTACCCGGATGATAGACACGGACGTCACCGTTCCGAAAAGACACGGACTTTACCGAAAATACACGGACTTTAACGAAAAGACACGGACGTACCCGAAAAGACACGAAGGTGAACGCCATTGTGGGAAACCCACACAGACAGGTCAGTACATGCATTCCTATGATGTTCACGCATAATAAAAAGGATTGACCTGTAATCTGTGTTGTTGTTGTTGCTCCCTTTTTTGCACTAACCCATCAGAATAGTACGTATCACGGACTACACCCGTAGAGCTACATCTGGTCTATAAAACACGTCTCTCTGGATCCCACACTTTCATTTCTACGGTTCCAGAGCCATGACGGAGATCCAGCCCTGTGCGACTCGCATTTTACAGCATGCCACCGCGGTGAATTCATTCACGGGTTACCGAGCAGTGGTCCGGTCCATGTTTGCAGATGGCGACGACAACGAGGGACGACGCCAGATCCTGAACGAGTTCACAGAAGCGGTCCTCCACAGAGTGCACTCGATGGAGAGGCGTGCCATCACTCACCACTACTGGACTATGACAGCCATCCTTGATGCTCGGGCTATGGACCAGGAGCGCTCACGCCGGAACCAGCGCCGGCTGGTTGGCCTCACACTAGTCTGTGCCCTATTGACCCTGGCGCTGTGGTATTGACAGTGGGACTATAAATACGAGGGTGAGACAGAGTGTGTGTCATTCACCGTTCGACATTTGGAGCAAGCATGTCATCCGACCTACGAGCCATCCTGCCCCTTACACCCCAGGTGGGGTTACACGTCTATGAAGATAAAGTCACCCTGGTGGAAGACCGTGGAGCTATTTGCTGGGCGCCCGCTGAGACCGTATCGAATACGGTGACACTACCTCGTGACGGGTGGACCAAATTTAAACGGATGTTGAGCGGTGAGCTCGACGGACACCTCATCCACATAGACAATGCCATCTACGTATACCGTACCTCCCTCTTCCTACGCCTGGGCCGCTACCAAGACCCTACGCGAGGCTTCACCCTAGGCCCCGCTCTGTGGTCAGCCTTGGAGAAAGTGGTGCCTATTGTGGACCAGCTGTTTACACCCGACGAGCGATCATCAGACCAGTTGGCGTGGGCTCGTGCTATGGACGACGCGCTGGCTGAACCCCATGAACAACTGTCTAGCCATGAACCCGACGACGATGCCATTGATTACCCGGCTAGACTCAGTCAGCCCAGTGACATGACCACCTGATCCTTTGATCTCACGGGGTTCTCCCTATAAATACGAGAGACAGTCAAATCTGGTACCATTCACGTACTGACCATGACGGAGCATATAGTACTGGCGTATTTCAGCTTGACCCCCGAGGTTTTCCTGCACGTGTATGCGGATACGGTCGATATCATGGAGGAGGTGGGAGACGTCTGTGATGCGGACCCTACACAACCGTGCCCGGCTCACATTCGTCTGTCCCGGGAGGGCTGGACCAAATTCAAACGGGTGTTGTCTGGTGAACTGGACGGCGACCTCATCCACTTGTGTCACGATGTGTACATCCGACGCGGCCCTTTCTTTGCTCAATTGGCTCGGCTAGATGGGGGTACAGTGCATTTTACCCTTCACCCTGATCTATGGTCTGCATTGGAAGATGCCGTGGTAGATGTGGATGAAGTGCTTATCAAGCGGTCATCAGACGAGTTGGACTGGTCATTTACCATGGCCACTGTGGAAGCCCACGAAGAAAATCAGAAAGAAACTCCGGCCCAAGATACACCCGTTATAAATAAACGATAGAGCCAGGGTCCATCATCATTTGTCACCATGAAGCGCTGGGAGAAGGTGTTGGATAACTTATACTACAGTCCCGACAGTCCGGCGGCCTATAGTGCCTTGTCGGCTCTCTATCGAGCGGCCAAATCCCAGGGGATACAACGTGCCCAAGTCCGAGATTGGTTAAGAAAACAAGACACCTATACCTTACATCGATCTGTCCGTCGCCATTTTCTACGGAACCGGGTCATCGTGGGAGGAATAGATGCGCAGTGGCAAGCGGATTTGGTCGATATGAGCGCCTTTGCCAAACACAACGATGGGAATCGATATATCTTGACGTGCATCGATATTCTATCCAAGTATGCGTGGGTGGTACCCATCCGGACGAAAACGGGGGCAAATCTCATAGCGGCGTTCAAAGACATCTTCAAGACCGGGCGCAAACCTTTGTATTTGCAAACCGACGAAGGCACGGAATTCCTCAACAGACCGTTCCAACAGTTTCTGAAAGCCCAGAAGGTGTTTTTCTTCCATACGTACAACGAGACCAAGGCTTCCGTGGTGGAAAGGTTCAACAGGACATTCAAAGGCCGCATGTATAAATATTTCACCTATAAGAATACAAGGCGGTACATCGATGTTCTCCCGAAACTGGTGAGGGTTTACAATCGAGCCTATCACCGGAGTATAGAGAGAGCGCCCATTACCGTCACCCAACGCAATGAAGCCCAAGTCCGCCGTGTGTTGTACCCCAGGCCATCGCAGCGAACGACGAAGGCGGTGTACAAGGTCGGGGACCCTGTACGGATCAGTAAAGTCAAGGGCCAGTTCGAGAAAAGTTACTTGCCCAACTGGAGCGATGAGCACTTCCTGATTAAACGGCGCCTACCCCGACAACGGCGAGTCTATGAACTGGAAGATCTTCAAGGGGAACTGTTGCTAGGGACGTTTTACGAGACGGAATTACAGCCTGTCGTAAAAACACAGCAAGACTACTACACGGTGGAGCAGATTTTGAAAACGTAACGTCGACGTGGTAAACTGTTTCATTTCGTCAAATGGCAAGGCTGGCCCAGTTCTTTCAATTCCTGGGTCGCGGCCAACCAGGTGAAACGACTATAAAGCCAGACACCACTGCCGTCCTCCTTCATTCCACGTCCGACCACAGTGCTATGGACCAACAGCAGCTGTTTCTGAACACAGCGTCTCCCAAAACGCGCAAAGCGCAAGTGGGCTTTGTGGGGCTAGTGCTAACCCTGCTGAGTGTGTTGTACGGAGGTGTGTTTTACGACGTAGCCTATGTCAGTACGTTACTTAACCAACTGAGAACACCAGCCACCAGCGAAACCGGTCTACAGAGAGCACCAGTCGTATCGAGCCCACTCACCACCACCACCACACCCCGTGTACAAGCCACGTCGAGTGTAAGCTCTACACCTACACCCAGAACACCCACTACGTCTCAAGACCCACCAGATTTCATCCCTCACAGTGAACAGACAACGACGACCCACGTTGTACCCACCACCACCATCATCATCCCGCGCAGTGAACAGACAACGACGACCGACGTTGTACCCACCACCACTCCAGTTCACTCGTACCAAATTTACAAGAGCGGGTTACCACGACAACGGATACACGTCGAACCATGGACCCCCGTTGGCAGCATCCCTTCACGTGTCTCATCGCAGGACCGACGGGCTCGGGCAAAACGCACTTCGTCCGGAAGCTCCTTCAACACGCCGACAGCATGATCACCCCACCTATTGCCCGAGTCGTGTGGTGTTACGGAGAATGACAGGCAGCGTATGCAGCAATGCCCCACATCACGTTCGTGGAAGGCCTACCCAACCTGGCCGATTTGGAACCCGACACCTTGGTGGTTCTGGATGATCTCATGGCGGAGACGGATGCGCGGGTTACTCAACTCTTTACCAGAGGCAGCCATCATCGACGGCTCAGCATCATCTACATTGTGCAGAATCTGTTCAGTAAAAACAAAGAACATCGGAACATCAGCTTAAATGCCCACTACCTGCTGGTCTTCAAAAACCCGAGAGATACCACTCAACTGCTGCACCTGGCGAGACAGATATATCCCGGCCGCACACCGTTTGCGTTGGAAGCCTTTGGAAAGAGTGCTACTGAACCCCAGCGGTCGGCATATGCTCTTCGACCTCAAGCAAGCCACCACCGACCACCTTCGACTACGGACCGGCATCTTTCCCGGAGAGGCCCACCACGTGTACTTGCAAAAATAATGTAAACACACCCACAGTGGCGCCCCCAGCTGGAGTGTATGTGTTTGATGATGGAGATAATAAAAAGAATGAATACCACAGCAGGGTTGACTTTATCTCTGTTCTCTGAGGTGGATAAAAAGGGCAGAGTTGTGGGTTCTGGCATTAGTTGTACATGATGTCTGCGCGAGTACGGAAGCACGCCCCGACGCTCCCTGTATTGAAGACGGCCCCACCCGAGTTGGTCCGAACCATTGTACGCGGTGCGGACCCTGACCTTGTACGCTGTCTGTGTGAGATAGGGTACAACCTGTTAAAAGGCAACGTACCACTGACTCCGGCTC
>JAVTVY010043396.1:0-20473 GCA_036873755.1 Hanleya hanleyi | reverse complement strand
AAAAAAAGAAACAAGAAGAATAAAACTTCCTGGCTTCAACAAGGAGTCTTAAAAGACAGGTGGCTAATACAAAGGCCCGAACAATGGAAACTTATGTGAAAGACGGATGCTTTTGATCCGACTCGTTCATACATGTATTTACTAAATTAGACTTCTCAAAATTATTGCATGAGTTCCTTGATAGGAATGGCACTTGCAGGTGATTCAAATCGGATACACCATGCCCAGTGTACTGATCTGATTAGTATATGGAGGAGTTCCAAGTGGAATCAGAATGGCATATCCCATCCCCTCTGTGCTATTGTATGGCATGCCATAAGTCATCCTTTCTCTGCTTGAGTTCCAAAAACTATGCCAGGCAGTTTCAACTTGGTGCACCATTCTGTTCGGAATGTTAATATGCCAGTTCCTAGCATGCCCCAATTTCAAAAAGCTCCATTAGCTTTTCCTGCCTGGAAGTTATGCTTCACTATCACACACAACATTTAAATAGTGTTGAAAGCGAGGTTAAATCATATTCACTCACTCTACAACAGTTACATTTAAAAGGGAAAGTCCAGATATTTGCTCCTTTTAAATAAAAAGTTGTCAAATAAATCACTGAAAAGTCTAAGATACATATGAACATGATCAGATCATGGTTTTAATAGCTCAGGCAATGGTACATATATCCAGGCAAGTTAGGGTTAAGCTAAAGCCAGAAATATGTTAATGCTCGCTGTTGAAACTTTGGTTTTGTTTCGGCTAACAACTCCTAGCTGGATTTTGCTCTCATGATCAATATTTTCGGAGAGGCAATATTTAATCTGTTAACAGGAAAAACATTTTCGTTCAAGATTGGAGCACTCATGATGTGTGTATTATTTCATGAGAAATTGTTCAACATTTTTTCTGCATATGTTAATTCCTCTTATAGTTCAATCACCCTATAAAAATCTAATCACATCCAATTTTGTGGACAAAATTCAATCTGCTATTCAAATTAGTTTGATCACTTTCAAAAATCATCAAAATAATTGAAAAAAATATATATATATATTATTTTGCATGGTTTTGGACCATTTGCCAACTTCCTGTTGTAATAAATGTGATCATCCTCTGATTCGATGGTGGGAGATTGAATCATTATAGGAATTATAAGTAATTCCTTCCATATATCAATCAACCTATTAAATCCAATCAACTTTGCTCACTCCCTGATTCTTTGGTGGGGAATTTCAATTCCGGTGATTGAATTATTATGGGAATTATAGGTGAACTGTGAAGCTTTTGATTTATTTCTAAGATGTTGCTTACATACATCTTGTGTTATTTTGGGGAGAATATATTCTGCTAAATTATACTAAAAACAATATCAAAGTTATCCTGTTATAAATCTGTATTGAAAACTTACATCGCTTGTCTCTCTTTGCTTGTAGAACGTTATGACATTATAGAGGTCTCCTTCATTCTTCATTCTTCAGTTAATGTATCATTTAACATGACGTCATACTATGTCAGATGAATGACTGAGGACCACTATAATGTCATTACGTTCCAAAAACAATGGGAGACAATTGCTGACATTTTCGAAAGTTGTGGCCCCCATTTTCTGGTGGTATGAGTTTTGACTTATCATATTCTCGGAAGAAGAAAATTATCCACAGAACTATTATCACACATAAACAACTATAACTACAAAGGCCTTGATTTCTGACATTTTAGCAGAACATTGGAGCTTTGCAGTATCCACTTTAATCCATTTGTGAGCAAAATCTAGCATTTTGGCTGTACAGGTCTTGAAAACTGATCATGGGAATGATCACTATCCATCACAATTTGGAAGTGAAAGTGAAAAGTAACCCTCCTTAAACTTGACAGTTTGTATTAAAATCAACCCCTTTTCCTTGGGGTTGCCCTGGCTTTATAAGGGTCCATGTCATTCAAATTGAGCTACTTTAAACAGAAAGTGAGGGCAAGTCACATAACTGTGTTGTCTGTTTATATTGGGTCTCTACATAAACATCTGGTTGCTTGTCCCTGTGACACAGATTGGGTGTCATGATATTTGGAGAATTCTTTGGTTGAGTTTGTCTTGCTGGGCAAATAGAACGCTGTTGAAATATGTGCAAAAATCCATGGTTCACACGGCCCTATATACTAGATGTGGAACAGGCCAATCCCATGATTTACTACTCTCTAGATTTTTTCTCTAGAAGAACGTTTATGGTAATTCCTCTAATAATTCGATCACATTCAGAGGAAGTTTAATGTTCCACCAGAAATTCATGGGATAATAGAGCAGGATTTGACAAAATGGTCCAAAATCATGCTGATAATCCATTATTTCTTTGTTATTTTGGTTATTTTAGAGATTACCGAAAAATTGATTGAATTATTAGATAATTTTATACTGTAACAGCTCCGTTTTATGCAGGCAGTAACTTAATTACTGTGGGATAATAACTGAAATTCTATCTCAATTTTACATGTACGGTAATCCCTCTAATAATTCAATCACAGGAAGTGAAATTTCTCAGCATCAAATCTGGGACTGATCAAATTCATTTGAACTAACAAAACAAAGTTAACAAAATTGTCCAAAATCATGCAGATAATTCATTATTTCTCTGTTATTTCAGTGATTTTAGAGAATGATCTGATTCATTAGAACAGCCAATTGAATTCTGTGCCCAAACTTGGGGATGATTGGATTTTGATAGCTCAAATTTGGGCACACCTTAGGAAGATTGTGCTTCAAACTTATGTTTATTTAATTTTACAAATAATCTAAAAATTTTCAAACTGTTCAGATGATACAGGCTCTGCAAGAAGCACTTTTATTTATAGACATTTGGTTCTGTACTGCATGGCACCCAAACGTCTTCACTTAGCATTCTTCACTTTCATTGGATGAAATTATCAGCAACAAAGTTGCCCTTAACCCTACCAAGCCTGGGGCACCATCTTTAAAATGACAAAATATTAAGTGCTGACTCTCAGTAACATTATAGCCTATCATGTTGGGGTCATTTTGACCCTCCAAGCAGAGGATCATGGGTAAATTCTAACTGGCACCCATGAGGGTGTGACTGAAAATTTGCCCAGGCCAGTTAGGGTAAAGCTTGTTAGGTGGAAAACATTTGGTGTGTGAATTTGTCCTGTCAGTTCAATTTGGAGCAGTGGGTTTGATTCCTCACTCTTTAATACATCATAAATGCAGGATTATGGGGATAAAAAGCCCTGTACTCATTTATTTTCTGTGTTTGACTCAAAACAACACAAGTTAGCATGGCTAAGAATGAAATTTTATCTTCAATCCAATACTTTCTCCATACAGGCTCAGCTGAAGAAATTCATTCCCCGTTTGCTGTCACAAGTTTCTTGTCAGAGCAAGCTGAGTTTTGGGCCCCATGACAGACCCATCTGGTGGCCCAAAGACGTATCCTGGAACAGTCTGAAAATGGACTCTCGCACAGCAACCCTGAAGGAGGTGAGACTTCAACTCGACTTATAATGATATTGTGGAGACTTCACAGGTTCGCCTGTATCCAGTTCATGGAAAATTGGCGTTGCTGTCTAGGTCTGGCTTCTGCAAGTTCCATAGAGCCACATAGAATAGTACATGTGATCCCTTGGTAGAATCAGAACTGTTGTTCGAGCAGTAATAGGATTAGAGGGATGGACAGTTTTGGAATCCCTCCTCTTGCAAACCATAACAGAAGTTCCATTAAAGCTGGCCCAGACAGGTTACCATATGAACTGTGGTTCATTCCCCCAAGGAATGAGTTCTGCAGTCCACTTTTTGTCATCCTCCCTAAACTGGTGGTAACTGTTTTTGCTTTAACTCATTCAGTACCGAGCTTCATTTCTGGCCTCAGTACCAGTAGCTCCACAGCTGAGTCTCAATGCGTGCAGTGCACGAACATCCATCACAGAAACTGTCGACCAAAAGTTCATTTCAAAAATATTTTGTTATGAAAGTGAATAAAATTTGAAACTTTATATCTCCATGAAATACACAAACATCAGAAATTGTGTTTGTGTTTATATTTTTATAATTATACATGAAATTATGCATGCAAATTTCATGAAAACATGTTTTTATCTGTTTGAAAAAATGCTTCAACAAAAATAACATCGAAATTGTCATGGTCTGGTTTCAGATGTACATAATCTCTGGCTGGTAAAATTTATAGCTGATTGTAGTATACATTCCCTGGATAAAGATGATAATTTCCATAATTTATTTCATCCACATATTACTTATAAATTAAAGTTTTGATCTGGTAGAAATTTTCGTTGATAGTGATGATATTACGTGCAAAATAATGAAGTAGAAGTGGTTTTTTTTCTCGTCTGATTCAATCGCGTCCATGCTCAGTTTCCCTGAACCGATTTCAATGAATGACGTACCATTGTAAAGCCCATTCATTCAGCTTTCTTCTCGTAGTACAATCACTATCGGATGGCCAGTGAAACGAAAGATTTGATTGGATTGAAAAAGGATGTTTAGAAACGATCTTTCTGATAAGCCCGCTGCTTTGGGCAAGTGGATTGGATAAGAGCGTTCATGTGACGTACGGCCCCGTAGGCGAGCCAATCGGGTTGCGTCTTTCACCGCGGGTTTCGTTGGGAGAAAAGAAAAGATGGAGCGAAATTATGACAAGTTGGTGTCGGACAATAGCAGAATATTTGGGAAATAAATTTACCAAACGTATACGATCGTAGGAATTCTCAACAATGGATATATACCTGTACCTTGACAGAAAATTTGACAGAAAATATCTTGTGAATTCGTCAGATTTCTCAAGGAATCGGATGCCACTTCAAGGTATTTGAACATTTGCAAATGTCGGCCAAAACTGCGCGATTTTCTCACAGATCTCTTCTCGGAATATAGTTTTATTTCGTTATATTTTTCATTCAATACGAAAATGCTTTATATATATAATCGGATAGATAGCGATCTTATGTTTCGATATATGTATGGTTTACGTGATATTTCTTCCTGAATAGACCAGGAAAACAAGAATTCCAACAGCCGTGTATACGGCCGACTTCATTTTGGAAATTTTCGTGATTTTATTTTTTATCTGCGTTTTCAAACAACGATCTTGAAATAATTTTTCTGTTAGTCAAATCCAAATTTCGGAAATTGTTATGAGAGAAAATAAGCTTCGTAAACATATAGGCCTTTAATTACATTTGACAATGCTTAGATATGAAAATTCTATTTTCCCACGACAGTTATGTTTTGCGCCATATGGCGTCGATGGGGTTGAGGAGGCCCAGATCTGTGACGCCAAATGGCGCTTACGGTACCGAATGAGTTAAATACAGGTCACTGAAGCTAAAATGATTCATATCCAGCAGTAATACTTTTGGTTATATCTTTAAAACAGGAAACAGTTCATTGAAAACAAGGAACACTCAATGTTAATTCGTGGGAAAGGTGAAAACTACTGCTTTAGAGCTTGCTATATTCAGTGTAACAGAACTTGGATGATAAATAAGGGTCACTGATCAGCAGTTCAGTGATCAAATTTGTATACCAACTGGCACAGCCTTTATATGTCCAAAGGGGTTTTGCTAATCAGATTTAAAGCTCGCAATAATAATTGCTGCTCAAAGTATTTTCCACTATTTCCAACCCTGCAGAAGTCATGTGAAATTGTGTTCGTCTGCCCGATATGGTGTACACAGATAAAATATGGTACAATTTATATGTTGGTGATTTGGCTGTGTTGCATTTCTATCTCTGGCCAGTATAATTAGAATTCTTTCTGGTTTGAAATCTCCGAGTTTGAGCCAATTGTGTGTTGTCTCATTCTAGGTTCCAAGCACCGAGAGCTTGAAAAAGGCTGTGAAGAACTGTTACCGACACTTCGGACAGGAACGTATATTACATGGGAATTTACAGAGACCCGAATCAGCATCCTCCCCGGTGACGATCATCAACAATTACTTTGGCGACGTCGCCAATATTGTGAACAACCAGACAATCAATTTACGTGATAACCAACCATGGGTAAGACTATATGCATTGACTTTTGTCATTCACAACTTTGAGAGTTTTGGAAGTCTGTGTTCCACTTGAGTTGCTCTGTGTGTTTTGGGTCTGGTGTTGAAAATGGTCATATGCAAGTCTTCTATAATGGAGGCTTTCCGATATCAGTCTAAGGTGTAGTGCGCAGTGTGGCGTGACCTGCTTTGATCTTTGCCTGGGGAGTTCTGGGTATTTGATTATTGTTTCTGGCATATTTTCAACTGGAAGGTTCTATGAAGATTCAACATTTCATCAGTGATAATTGTTTTTGGGAATAGTAGCAGTTAAAAAAAACAACTTCCTCAAATACGACATCCGTTTGGGAACATGATGCTTGTTGACCCTAGATGCCGGATCGCAGCCAATGTAACGCCAACAACATCACAAAGCCACAATATATTGCCTTTGTAGATGTCATGACCATGCCATCATACCAAATCCTTGTGCAACGTACATCAAAATCGGATGTCTGATATGATACGACGTGATCATGATCAGACTTGGATGTCATGGGTCAGCAGTTATAGTTTCAATACGTTTAACATCACATCAGTTTTAATGTGTTGAATAATCCACATTGATATCAGTTTCGTAGAATAAATTATCCACTTCTTCTTATACAGTTTCTATGTATGTTTTCATGCAAAGTATGCAAGGGGTATTTGGTAGAACCTTGAAAGAGGTAGTAGCATCAATTAAAAAATATTCAGCAAATAACATATTTCGATAAAAGTTATTTAGTGGTTGAGATCAACTAGGGTAAACGTTTTTCTGTGACCTCATTTTTGAATATCAGGAGCATTGAAATACACTTCTGACATTCTCTGAAAAACGTGACAGCACCTGCACTTGGCTCCAGTGCCGGAGATGACCTCATAAAACATGCATTGGCATTCCGGGCGTGATGCTTGCAACGTCATACTCGATCTTAGAACTTTTATTACACTATGACGGTTTCTAACGTGATGTCCTGGACACCTGGTCACGTTATCCGACGTCATTTCGGTCTTTTCCCATTTTATTGTTGTTCACCAGACCGAATTGAAGAATCTGGCAACATTCCCTATAAGAAATACAAGACTTCACGACTTGAAAATGTTTTGGCAAATGTTGCAAGTGATCATGCTGTTCAGTTTACCGGAACAATTAAAATCACTCTACTACCTCTTTAAAGTTGCCAAAATAGTAATCAGGATGAGTATGATTGTCCATCCTTCAAATAGTAGGGTAATTTGATGAAAATTTATGCCAGTTATCAGATGCCTCCATGTTGTAGCAGAGAGTCAGTGACATGAAAATCGACTACTTAGACATTTGCAGGCGATGCTCATGGCGGGTCATGCCTCACAGACAGTGCACTATGGTGGAGACATATACCAGGAAGCTTCCATTATAGAAGACCTGTTCGTGGACAGCAACAGGGTCCACACAGTTAAAACCATATTCATTCAGAACAACTCAAGTGTTTCATTGACCAGTCGATTCAGCTATAGGAACTTGTCAGGACTTAACCCTTTCGCCGATTATTTCCCCTGACAAAAGTGACCTGCTGACGATCAATTCCCTGAGAACTCTTAAAATTTATATATGTTGTCTTTGGAATGCTAAAAATTGCGTTTGCGTTCGAGATTTGCAGAAAAACATAAGAAACCTGTCTCCACAATACACACTCCAGTGTTATTTGCTCTAGTTTTATAGCAAAATAAATAAAACAGCATACAAAAGGTTTTACTGCGAGAGAATGTGCTTTCCCCGGCTTTCTCGACTCAAAAACATCAAAATCCAATGGAGAAATCGTCTTTTTTCAACCGCATTTGACAGCGTTTTTCTCGAGTTTTACTCGGCCAATTTTCATGTTTGACCTCTCATTGGAAAGCGCGACCTTTCACCTTTCTACACAGGAAATAACCTGGAATGGATGGCAAAATAAAACGGAGGACACGATTGGATTATAAAATGATGTCATTCCATCCTTCCAGCCACTGTCTACGCTAGTCTCAAATCTGTTGGCTGCTAGAGGTCACGTGGGCAAAATTACGCAGCTTGCTGCCAACATTTTGAAATGTGTTCGACAAACTTTGCGGATCAAGACTCGTAAAAATATGGAAATAAACTTTGCCGGTCGTCGTTGGCAGTTTCAGTCGTCTGGAGAATATTCACCACGCTTTACTAGTCATGTAACTTCAAAAATACAGGAGTTAGGATGAGATTTTCGATCATTTTTTCCATTTTTGCAGCTTGCTGCCGAGATGCCCGTCACACGGTATGTGGGGAAAAACGCATTTTTCATTCCGATTTTTTCCGTTCAACATCTAAATTTGTTTTATTTATTTTTCAAACAAGCAAACAGTTTCGAGAATCAAATTGATCAGGGTTTCGGCTTTCCAGAAGTATACAGTGTTTGATAGGTTTCCGTTAAAATGAATGCAAAAAAATAGAAGTGCTGTACCCATCGTGATAGCCAACGGGTTTAAAGCTAACCCGGTCTACCGGGTATGGTCTTATGGGTACGCACTCTCGTTAGCCCTGTTTACCGGGAATGATCGGTGAAAGGGTTAACATGACATCAGGTCACTACCAGTAGGACATATGACAGATTCCATATTAATGGGGGCCAAAAAGTGTCCCCTGACACTTGAAAACAAAACTTACATAAATTACCATTTGAATAACTTTCCTGAACAGTGATGTTTTGAAGTACAATTTTGTGAAGTTTGAAGATAATTTCTGCAGTTTCTGAAATTGTGGAATGTTTTTTGTCTCTACCATACTGTAAAACTTATTACATGCACCTGTTTTTAAAAGATCTCCTTTTTTGCTGCTCAGACTTATAAAGTTTTATAGACTTGATTATTAATTTATGTGGTATCAATGAATAAAATAATCAAGCACGCAGAATCTGCTTTAAATGTTGGAAATCACGATTTTAAAGCAAAAAAAATGCGTAACAATTGCTATAAACTTCAGGTATGGACAGACAAGACATTTCTCAAAGTTTTACTGTATGAATTAAACTTCCATCAGTTTAATGTAGAGTATAATTATGGCCTTCTACACGGCTTTCTGAAGCTAATAAAGCATTGTTTTTGTTACATCAAAAAATATATTTGGAAATTAATGCTTTTATTAATGACTGCTAATGTTACTGAAGGACAGACAAATGCATAACGTTAGCAACAAAATTGGAAGAACACTACATTTTTACAATTCTCTAGGAGTTTTTGTTGAAGACAGATATATTGACATCAGATAATTATGCTGATAAAACATTAGATATTGACAATAAAAACATATTGACAGTGCAATTAGTGAAAAATGTACTTTCAGAGATTTGCTAACATTACCTATGGACAGACATGTTCAGGCATTGGACAGACAGCTGATAATAACAATGAAGATACAACACATTCCATGCATTGTTATTAGCAACCATAGAGTCATTGGTCATCAAATTTGAATCAAAAAGCTTCCAACATCAATAACTGTTCAGGAGACATTACCATCTACTTGTTGTAAGCTTGGAATCCGAGATTAATCACATACTGCTGACGTTATGTACAGGGGTTTTTCTAGACACTTTTTTCATCGTGGTAACCACGATGAAAAACAATTACAAATTGAGTTTTTGCAAAATTTTGTAAATTGAGTTTTATTGCCGAAAATTGAGTTTTCTAAAATTTTGAGAATTTACGCGCCGAAGGCGCACGAAAAATTGAGTTTCTACGAAATAAATTGAGTTTCTGAGAAATCTAAACTGAGTTTCGTCGTCTGTTATCCCGTCCCCCTCCCCCCAAAACCCCCGCGAGAAAGAAAAAAAAAATGTGTGACCAGCCACGCCACTCGAGTCGAGATAAGCACACAGGATTTGTAACTGATGTGCAGACAGATAACTTGTGTACCTTTATTATTCAATCGTATAGCTCCGATAAGGACGTCTGGTCTTGAACTGTTCTCATTTCAGTCGTATAAGTCCGATAAAGACATTGTCCTGAACGTTTCTCATTTCAAAGCAAATTGTTGGCGACGTTTTCGACGATCGAACTAGTCCGCCATTTTGATATTTCAAAGTTACGTCCCCTCTTTTCAGTCCACTCGGGAACCACTGCTGTCATACTGCTGTGGCTTATGAGTCTGGTCTCCGAGACACGCTGTCCGTCAATCTCCGGGTTTTTTCGGTTAAGTTCGGAACCAAGACAACGGGCAAGCATTTTCTCTCTCAGTCAACATTTCACTTGGATGCGTGTGACGTTGAAAGACGTTTCCCCAGAAACAAGAAACGAACAAAACAGACATTCCCCAAAATACAGCTGATGCACCATTTGGGAATAAATACACAAAGTGAGCAATGCAGATTGGTGTAAAAACAAAAGATCCACACTCTCTCCTGCGCAACTGGGGATCTACATGCGGGGGCATATGCTATAACATACAAAATATACGTTTTTATGAATAATTTTGTTTCTGCCCGATGGAAATTTATGAAACCCCAGTATGTTTTGTAAACAAGTCCCACACCACATACTACAAAATAGGGTGCATATTGAGTTTAATTTGCAATTTTTGGCCATTTATCTGCGTTTACCAAGCAGCATTGGATTTTTTTCGTGAAATCCACAAAACTTCACAACCACCATTGTTTTATTTTTTACGTCTCTTATTAACATTTTATTGCCATTTATTTCTTCATTTCTTTCCTGTCACTTACAAATACCCAGACACTTACAATACTCAACCACCAACTTTGTCAAGGATTGGTTAACTCATGGAAATGGACAAGGGACAATTTTTATTTCTTGACTATAAGTATAGATTTTTTAAACTAAAGTAAGCTATTTGCAGGGAAAATATTTTCACTTTTGGCCTATCACAATCCAGAGCTAAAGTACTCTCCCCACCCCCAAAATAATCGACCAAATAGAACTTCCCGAGATAACTTGGATTTTAAAACTCTCTTGTTTTATTCGCGCTCATTTTTTAATTAAATGAAGCTATCTCTGAGGGAAGTATTTCTACTTAACATCTTTAGCCAAAATATAATCGGCCAATCACAGTTGGATAGCAAACAAGCTTGTATGCAGCTATGTATGACACGCAACTTTGCTTGATGAGCTTCATAACATTACTGACATGTTCATTCACGATGAAAAATTGTCGCGAATTTATTTATTGTAAGTGTCCTACTAAAAAGATAAAAAAATTGAGTTTCCAGACTGCATGCGATGAAAAACCCGAAAAAATTGAGTTTTGTTGTTTATTTTGCGCGCCGTAGGCGCGCCAAAAAATTGAGTTTTTCATCTTTTTGAAATTGAGTTATATAAAGGAAAAGTGTCTAAAATAACCCCTGTATGTATGGACAGACAGGCGGACAGACAGAAACAACATTAGCAATCCTTTCGCAATTAAGTCTGTCTGATAACGAACGTAAGCAATAAACCATCGGAGTAACGTAAGCACCCTCAAAAGCTAAAAGTACACCGCATGGTCGAGCGCCATCGAAGAATTTGGCGGCAATTGACGAACAGAAATCGGGACGCAATCGTGATTACTCTCCAGTTCTTTGCTCGTTACAACGATCTGTCAGTTGTTTATAACATGGACAAATGCTTTGCGGACGTTACTGCAGGCCTAACGTTATGTAATTGGACCGACGTCGACAAAAAAACATCTTACCGCATGAGTTTTCCACCGAAGCTTGATGTTGCCAGACAACCACGCTGGGAAAGGAAGTAGGGCGACGTGTGCAGCGCGACGGTAGTTGTAAAATATGGATCGCGAGTTAAAACGGAATGAATTTTACACAGCGAGCGTTATGAGAAGTAGGACAGACATCATATCAAGTAAACGTTCGCAAAATTGATTGTCTAATTTGTATATCGTATTCAAAATAATTAGGACAGGTTTATAAACTCTGCAATTAAGAAATTATTATATTTTTCAAATTCAAAAGGCATTTGGAAGAAAAACATTTTCATGTCCTATAGACAATGTCTAACTTTAGCAGTACGTTACATGAAGCTCAGGACAGACTTATAGTTTTCAGCTTGTAAACTTGATATTTAATAATTTTTGTTTTAATAACTATTGAAACACTGGATTTTCTTCTGTGAAATCAATAATATAGACATGTGATATTAACTCCAAATGTTTTACAAGGTCACTATAAACTGCAAATTCTTCATAATGCTCCACTAACTAGGGTATTATTATTAGTGGGACTTTTGTCTGTCCAATGTTATACACATGTGTAATTTATTAGCTTTCATTTTTCTAAGTCATCTGAGGTGCCAGTGGCCCAAATTGTGTTTTTACACCTCGGCCAAAATTTGGCCGAAGGGTATTGTCGTCGTCATGTACGTCCGTCCGTCTGTCCGTCACACCTTTCTCGTTACCAAGATATCTTTAGAACGACTTGCCCTAGGCACACCAAACTTGCAGAGTACATCCATATGCTCGTGACCCAGAACCCTATTGAATCTGGACCTGATTGGTTGGAAACTTTGGTGGCCATCTTTAATTTATGCGAAACCATAACAGCTTTCTCGTTACCAAGATATCTTTAGAGCGACTTACCCTAGGCACACCAAACTTGCACTGCACATCCATATGCTCATAACCCAGAACCCTATTGAATCTGGACCCGATTGGTTGAAAACTTTGGCGGCCATATTTAATTTATGCGAAACCATTAATCTTGTGTATCTCAGGTACCATTTCACTGTTCAGTGTGAAACTTGGTCTAGATCATCGATGCATCAAGAAACTTCAAAGGAATGACCAAACCAGTTTTCCCGATTCGGTGGAAACCTTGGCGGCCATTTTTTAATTTATGCAAAATCTCTAATGATATATATCTCTGATACCATTCAAGTGTTTCATACGAAACTTGGTACACAACACCAATGTATCAAGAGACCTGCAATGTATAACCACATCAGTTCCTCTGAGTTGCGGGAAGGATGGGTGGCCATCTTTAATTTATGCGAAATCATTAATGATCTCCATCTCTGATACCGTTCAAGTACTCGATGTAAAATTTGGTATACATCATCGATGCATCAATAGACTTACGATAAATGACAGTTCTGGTCTTTCTGATTGGGCGGAATCCTTGGTGGCCATCTTTAATTTATGCAAAATCTTTAAAGATGTATATCTTTGATACCATTTCAGTGTTCTATATGAAACTTGGTATACAGCATCCATGTATCGAGAGACTTGCAATGAATAACCATATCAGTTCCTCTGAGTGGTGGGAAGGATGGGCGGCCATCTTTAATTTATGCGAAATCATTATGATCTCTATCTCTGATAACTTTCAAATGCTCGATGTAAAATTTGGTATATATCATCGATGAATAAATACCAGTTTCTCTGATTGGACGGAAACCGTAGAGGCCCTTTCTAATTGCAAAATTTTCATAATCTGTATATTTGTCACTTGACTACTTGGTGTTGCTGAAGTCTTGGTTCAAATTGAATACATTATGAATGGCTGGCGCCCAGAGCCGAGGGGTTTTCAGATGCGCAGCTTCGTATTTATATCTATAGTACATGAATAACAATCTGCTTATCAGCAAAACATTAATTATAATACCGCTTTCAATGACAAGTCGACAATTGTTACAACTATGTTTGGCCCCCAGTAATCAGGGCTCGCTTTAGAGCATGAGAGATGACCTGCCAAAAAAAAACCCTTCCAAAAAATTTGCAGGTCAAATCCAAGATGACCTGCAATTGCAAAATTTGACCTGCATTTTTTTAATTCCGCCCGTTTATGTGGTTCTGCCTTCGAATGTGTGATCACGCAATCTTTTTTGATTGTTCGAGTGCCGCTAATCCAAGCTTGTTGAAAATTTCTCACCGTTTGAATTTGCCGTTCGTACTTCGAACACAGCGAGCAGTTCATTTCTGTCACAATATCTTGTCCGGTTTTTTTCTCCTTTTTCGTAATGTTGAGCCAGTCGTTAAACCCCCACGATCGTACAGTTGATACTTTTGCCATCACACAATTTATTTCATTATTTGGCAGCCCGGCAAATTAATCTGTCAGTTCATTTTGGCCAGTCTCTCAGCAACAAACGAACGGAAATAGGATTCCTAGAACAGCGGCGCACGCATGCGTAAGGACAGTAAAGGGAGACAACAGTTCTCTATTTCCAAGTAATGCACGAGTAGACTCCCCTGAACATATTTACTTTTGCCATCGATCTGAACTCGACCACGACGATGTATATTTTTTACGCAATAAAAACCAACCTTACTGACATATGGGTATAGTGCCTAGCACCCCTACTCAAGTAAAGAAAATGAAATATCCCACAGTATATCCTGTGCCACTGCCCATGCGCGACTATCCCTAGGCCATGCACTTCCTCTCCTTTACTTCCTCCGTGCTGTAGAGTAGTGCTTAGAAAAAGCTCCAGTTAAAGTGAAGATTTACAGCTTTCCATAGACCACAGAGTCATCTAAATTGGTTCAAGTCATCTATAAGACGACTGCTGGGAAGTATTCAATTGAATTGAAACGATATGGCGTCAAAATTCTGCTGTATTTGTGGCCAGAAGAAGCCAGACTCTGATCACCATTCAGCTTGCCCGCCATGCCGTGGCCATTTTTGTAACCAGTTCACTAAGTGCAGTGAATGTCAGCTATGGCCTAATGATGTTTTCCAATCGTACCTTGAAGGGGCATATGCCAAAACCGGTTCTATTGTCACTGTGAACACAGGAGTGGAGTCTTTTGTTCCTCAACCTTCCCGCTCTCACGGGAGCGAGACGGTTCAGAGTACTGTGTTGGCGGACCCCCCTCAGTATAGGACTTTGGTCTCATTGTTAAATAAAGATCAACCACCTATTTCTTTCCCCACTAGTTTGTTTCCTTCTGATCTTTCAGGGAAGAAGACTAAACCAGTGCAGGTCTTGGGGAGATTGGACGACGTGACCTCTGGCAAATCAACAGATGTTGTGGTAGAGGTCAACCTGACAGAGTCACCTTCAGAGATGAGCCATGCTGCAGACGTTGGTACTACAGATGGACATACGACTTCAGAGCCACACACGGGACTAGCTTGTCCTATTGTGTCGGTTTCTGCAGGTCAAGTGTCTGCTACTGACTCTGACCTACTTTTGACTTCGGCCCTTTTGAAGTCTTCTGTTAGTCAGTCTCGAGTTTCTGCTTCTGACCTACATACAGAAATGGGGTCAGGGCAGTTACTTCCTTCGGGGGTAGCCATGGACCAGATGAAGATGTCAAGGACGACTACGACTTCCGGTGACCTACTTACGTCAACAGGTGTGGCGGATTATAGCATAGCTGGTGTGATGGCATATGGTTATCAGGCACCTGTGCCTAAATTTCCCGATCAGAGTGTTTACACTCGACCTCAATTTAGCAGTCCATATTCTGATATGGCTTATTTTGCTGGTCAGTCGGGTCAACCATATTATCTAGGTCAGCCTGCTCGGCCTATCCTAGTGCCATCTATATCATCAGCCGTGAGGTCACGGCCTACTTTTCAAGGGGTTCCTCAAAAGAACGAGCACCCCCTGAATTTAGGTCAACCTCAACGGGCCCATGGTTATTCGGTTGCGGGGTCGGTCGTAAATCTGACACAGAGTATCAGTCGACCTTCACCTTCTATACCAGATATCCACTTCCGGCCTTCAGGTGAGCCTCGTTTGCTTGGCCAGAGGGCTGTTCGTCCTCAACCGCCATATATGCAATCTAGGTCATCACTTCCTGGTATGTGGCCCAGTCAACCAGTTCGTCCTGGAATAATGGGGCAAGCCCCAATGGTTTCCACTGCGTCTGAACTCTTGGCTCATCGGCAAGTTTCAACCCAATTGTCTGTAGGTCATGACCCGGTTCGAGCTGATATTATCCAATGGTTGAATCAGCAACAAGCCGAATTGACTTACTATAGACAATTACTTTTGGAGGTGCCGCAGGGAGTGCATAACGCCATGCATGGTCCTGTACCTGTGTCACCTTCACATGTGTTGGATCTGTCGAGTCATCATCCAGGTCACCGACCTCCTCCTTCCGTTACTCCTTCTTCTGACCTTGACCCAGATCAAGACGAAGATTCGAGGAAGTATTCGGATATTCTGGCCAGCATATATATGCTTTTTCCAGATATGGAGCGTCCTCCACCGCCACCACTTAGGCGTTTGTCGACGATGGCTTATGTACCGCCTACTGATAACCGTACTATAACATCACTTCCTCCTTCTAAGGCTATTTATGGTCTTACGGAAATGTTTAAGTCGGTTTTAGCTAGGCCCAAATCCCAGGAGGAAAGGCAAATGCGGATGGGGGCCAGGGCGTTGTTTCGTCCGGCTGCTTCCAATGCTCCTTTTCCTGTGGAGAAGCCTTCGTCGCGTGCCTATACCATTCATGGTTCCTCATTCGATTTCAAGGCCGCCGACCTTGACCCGGATTTTGTGGATGTCTGCAAAGGGGACACAAACAAAGCTCCGGGCAAGGTCACGGTTGAGTTATCGGGGAAACAAGCTTCTATATTAGAGGAAGTTTCCCGTCAGGGTGTAGCTATTTCATCACATATGGACTGGTTCTTGACATCCATTTCCTCAGTGATTGAGAGGCTAAAATCATCCTCAGTGGCCGCTAGCATTCAAGAAGAAATTTCTTTGCTAACGGACTTCAGAAACGTTGCCTCTAATGCTAATGCAGATCAATTAGCTTTGTCAGCGTATAATTCTGCTATGCTGGTACACCTAAGACGTTTGGCTTACTTGCCAACCATGGTGAACTATACTCCTGATGTGGTCTTAAGGACTATGAAGGAGCAGTCACCAGCATCTTCTCTGCTGTTTAATGGAGTGTTACCTTCTCTTGCTGATCAAATGGCTAAGGCTAAGACTGACAGCGATATAAGAGCAGGTACTTCCGGTTCCAGTAAGAGATCTAAAGGATCTTCTTCTGGTCCGCCCTATAAGATTCCCAAGCTTTCTGTACCTTCATCATCAGGTCAGACTGCTAAGGATTCGGGTAATCAGCAGCAGAAATCCCGAACTAAGAAACGCAAAGGCAAGTCTGGTTCGGGTTCGGCTAAGCAACAGTCACGTCGGTGATGTTCCCAGCCATGTTGTGGAGCTCACAGCATGGCGGAACCACGAAGTGCCTCGCTTCCCGGTTCCGCCCGACTCTTCTCTTCCGGTAGGCGGAAGACTACAAGAGTTTTGGCGGAACTGGCAGTATCTGGGGATGGATCCAGCGGTCATACGTATTCTACGGTACGGATACCGTCTGGAGTTTATTCTGGACCCCCCATTAACTGTTGCTCCCAGAATGTCTCGTATTCCTATACGCAGACAGCACCTTCTAGAATTACAGGCTTCGGTCGACAAATTAATTCAGAAGGGAGCAGTTATAGAACTCCTGTCGTCAGATCTGACCCCGGGGTTCTACTCTCCGGTGTTTCTTGTTCCCAAAAGAGATTCACCGGAGATGCGCATGGTCATAAACCTGCGCACCTTGAACAAAGTCTACCTGCGGCGGCCTCCGCATTTTCGCATGGAGTCTTTCCGTTCAATCAGAAATGCTCTGACCAAAGGGGAGTGGATGACCTCGTTGGATCTCAGGGATGCTTATTTGCATATTCCGATCCACCCCGCCTACCGGAAGTTCCTCAGATTTCAGGTCGGCTCTCGCCGGTTTCAAATTCAGGTTCTTCCGTTCGGGTTGTCCACTTCCCCTTGGGTTTTCACCAGAGTGTTTCGTCCGGTAGCGTCCTTTCTGCACAACCGCGGAATCAAGTATCATTTCTATCTAGACGATTCCTTGATCCGTTCCATGTGCAGGGACCAGCTCCATTGCGATACGATGTTCGTATGGCACATCCTCGAATGTTTGGGTTATCTCCCACACGAGGTCAAATCGGAGCTAACACCGGCCCAACAACGTACCTTTCTGGGGGTATCCTACGATACCAACCTGGCATTGGCACGTCCCCCACAGGCACGCTGGCAGAAAATCAACGAACAGATTCCTCTGTTTCTCCGATTTTCTCGTCAGTCGGCCTTGACCTTTGCATCACTGATCGGCCTACTGACCTCCACTCAGGATGTCACTCTGAGAGGTCGACTGCAACTGAGGCCCTTAATGAGATTTCTAAATCATCATTGGGTCAGGAGGTCACTGAATCCTATGATTCCTGTCACAGGGGATGTCAAACGTCACCTTCGTTGGTGGTTAGACCCCCTCAATGTGATGCAGGGTGTGACCCTTCTTCCGTTTCGTCCAACTTGTCACTTGTTCACGGATGCTTCGATGAAGGGTTGGGGGGCCCACCTCGACTCCATGTCGACATCCGGCTTGTGGACTCCGACGGAGGCTTGCTCCCATATCAATGTCTTGGAACTCATGGCAATTATTCGTGCTGTTCAGACTTGGTACGGCGAGCTCCGGGGTCAAACAGTTTTGGTCGCCACCGACAACACCACGGTGGTGGCCTACATAAACAAGCAGGGAGGGACTCGGTCGCTACTCCTACTGGAACAGACCGAGATCCTACTTCACATGTGTTGGCAGAACAACACGACGCTTCGTGCCAGACACATACCGGGACACCTGAACGTCTTAGCCGACACATTGTCTCGGAAGAATCAGGTGATCTCGACCGAGTGGCAATTACACCCGGACATTCTATCTCGGGTTTCCCAAATCTGGGAGATGCCCCAGATAGACTTGTTTGCCACTCGGTTGAACAACCAACTGCCACTGTACATGTCTCCGGTCCTCGATCCAATGGCAGTGGCAGTGGATGCTCTATCTCAGGATTGGACGGGAATGATAGCTTACGCCTTTCCTCCCGCTGCCATCCTTCCTCTAGTTCTGCAAAAGATCAGGACAAATCCTTGTGTTCTGTATCTAGTGGTACCATGGTGGCCGGCTCGTCCCTGGTTTCCAGATTTGCTAGAACTTCTAATAGACGACCCCAGGCAACTTCCGTCTTGGGGAAAGCTATTGCGACAACCAAGGTCGTCGATTTTCCATCAACAACCCAGTCGCTTCAACCTCCACGTGTGCAGGTGCTCCGCAATCAACTCGCTCAAGCGGGCTTTTCGGCGGAGGCTGCCCGGAAGATGGTGTCCTCCACTAGGGACTCCACTTCAGACTGCTATCAGTCGAAGTGGGCCATCTTTCAGCAGTGGTGTGTCTCTCGACACATGGATCCAAATCAAGCCTCTGTTCAGCAAATAGCGGATTTTCTCCTGTATTTGTTTGAGGATCGGGGTTTGGCTCCTTCCACGGTGGATGGTTATCGATCGGCGATTTCTAGGATCATTACTCTTTCTACCGGTACAAACCCGGCGAGGGATCCTAATCTTACTTCCTTGATCAGATCTTTTAGGATCTCAAGACAAGTTACTGCACCTAAGTTACCGAAATGGGACTTAGCATTGGTTCTGCGGCGATTGGCTCAACCTCCGTTTGAACCTTTATCTTCAGCCGATTTGAAGTTTTTGTCTTACAAAACTGCCTTTCTGTTGGCTCTCGCATCTGCAGCTCGGGTTTCCGAGTTGCATGCTATTGATGCGAGAGAGATTAAGCATGACAGGACTTGGTCCTATGTTCTGCTTACAACTTTACCAGAGTTTGTGGCGAAGAATCAATCCCTCTATGATTGTTCATCTCGGGAGTTCAGGATCCCAGCTCTGTCAAATTTTTTGTCGCAAGGTCTCGAGGACGACAACTTATATTGTCCGGTTCGAGCTCTTGCAGTGTATGTTAATCGTTCCAAGAACCTGCGGGCAGGGAGGAGACGGTTGTTCATACCTTTCGGACCTCGGAGCCAGCAGGAGATTTCAAAAAATACGATCTCCTCCTGGCTCTCCAAAACGATTAGAATGTCTTATATTGGGGTGTCGCCCACACAGGCAGGGTTAGTAAAAGTCTCCGCTCATGAGATCAGGGCAATAGCGGCTTCTTGGCCTCTGTGGTCCAATAGGTCCGTGACGGATATAATGAAGGCCTGCTACTGGCGCTCCAATACCACTTTTGCGGCATACTACCTTAGGGACATGACCGTAAGCCAGGATGATGTCTACTCGTTGGGGCCTTTGGTGACAGCACAGCAGATCACCAGGGCCGGGGCATCAGGGGCGCACTAAGAACTTAGTGTTTTATCCTGTTTTTAATGGTGAGTGTCTTACTATTCCACCCCACATTTAAAAAAGGGGGGGGCATGTTGGACTCCTCCATTTTAGTTGGCTGTTACACCGAGGTTCCATAGGTTCCTCGGTGCAGGAGATATATTAGGTGAACATTCTAATGATTCACTGGGGCTTATCTCTTAGGAATTCCGGCAGTCCTGTCCCTTTGGGATTTTGTTCAGCCTGAGTTCCAAGGCTGACTGCCTGTTTCTCTGCTCATGCGTCTTCCCGTTTGGGTTCTTTTTCTCCCGCCATCCGGGTGTGGTAT